>JAVYIG010014774.1:0-39550 GCA_035222895.1 Strongylocentrotus droebachiensis | reverse complement strand
CCCAAACTCTCTCTCTCTCTCTCTGTGTCCCTTCCATCCCACATCAGTCTGTCCTTGCTATTCACTCTCCTTCATTATCACTCAACAACTTTGGCTTTCTTACACGTGGACACATGCAAGTGATCGCCCGTCTTGACCAAAAACAATGGAATACTACATGTCTACGCCACATAATGTTAACGATTGCTGTAGTTTTATTTATTTCATTCTTTCACATAATCAAAAATCAAATAATCAAAAACTTTATTGCAATAAAAAAAGCCAAATCAATTATAACATAACCTACACATAACCCTGTCACCAAAAATAAACTGTAAAAACTGTTACAAATATGGTTTAAGATAAAAACACAAAATCTATTTAAAAATAAATTGATGTCAAATAAACAGGTTTTAAACCCAGTGCATCATTTGTTTCATTATGGTGATCATTATATTTGTCTGTTTGATTGATGTTTTAACTTTCAAGGTGTTGCCTTCCATGAAAACAAGTACAATAAGATATTGCCATTAAAGGTAAAGACCAGTATTGGAAACGCCCCAATTTCAAAAATTGAAATGGAAGCTCTTATAACCAATCATGTGAAAGAATATGTTTTGACTAATACATGATGATAAAAAATTTGCTGGGAAACCGCCTACTAATTGATATATTTGGTAAATTAGTTTATATACATGGTCTGTGAGAGATAAACGCACGTGTCACGCACGTGTGCGTATAGTCCCATATACATCTTTTTGTGTACAGTGCTTGTAACTTTCAGCGAAGACTGGGCCAAATTTCGTATCATTTTGATGATTCCAGAACCTTGCAGTACACACCTATACTTATATGCTAGATGATCAACCTTTTCTGATCGATTCCACAACGTTTCTTTCACAATGCAATCGCATGACCATAACTGGTCTTTACCTTTAAATCAATAAATTATTTAAAAAAAACGTTATTTTAACAGGGTTCCCTCAGAAACTTGAGAACCCAATTCCACAACCCATTTTTTCCTTTTTTCCATGACCAGATAAGGATTATTTTGGAATGGGTAGAGGCATCCACGCGGCCTTTGAATACCACACCCAATGTCATTTCAACTGGAAAGCTGCCAGTGCCACACATGGGCGTGTGATGTGTGTGTGAGACACCACGGCCCACACCCACGGTCAATTTTCACAACTTTCCACAAGTTATCTTTTCATTTTCCATGCCAGGGCTTAAATTTATCCAAGGCCATGGCCTTGAATGCCCCTTTGATTGGCCTCACTGCCCCTCCCATTGGCCTTGGAGATTTTGTGTGCCCTTTCCAATTCTTCCTATTTGTGCTGTAATATAGGAATGTGCCTTACAGAAAAGTGGTTTTGCCCTAAAAATATTGAAATTTAAGGCCTGCCATGCCCATGAGAACCCTGTTTCAAGGTCATTACTAGACCTTTCGGATAGGTCCGGGCAAACACACAAGACCTAGATTAAGTATTATTAGGTTAAGTATAATTGGGTAAAGATAGAACATAAATTCTAAACAAGTGAATTTAAAAAAACAATCTTTTGTCAGAATGTCCTTGAATCAGTCAAAAGTATCATGAATACCGATGTCATAATACTGTCATCTTTCACCTCACCATAATGCTTTGTTCTATTTCATTCAGGGTATTTACAGGAATTATTGCAGCATCAAAGTCATAAATTTCTAACTTCTTTGAAGAAGAACATAAATTGAATTGCAATGATTGTTATTTCAGATTGTAAACCCTTTTTTCACACATTTAATGCATGCAGGGAAGTATAGATAAACATGTTCAAAACTGGTAATGTGATGTCAATGCATCAATTCTGCTTGGCTTTTATTTCATATTACAAATGAAAGATAAGGGCAAAGTCAGTGGCATTTCAGAAGAATTCGTGCAAAAGAAGAAAAAAAGCCTTAATAGTACTATTATGGTAAATATATATAAAAGTATGGAACAGCTAACAGCAAGAAAAGTTTTCTTTTCTTGTAATTGGCTATCAAGTCTAAATTACACTATTTCTAACTTATACCAGTTAATATCAAAGGAATGAACACAAATAGTACAAATGCTTGAATACATTTCTGTTTATATTTCTTTTCATGATAACATTTCAGGAATTCTTCTCTTCTTTAAAGAGAAGGTTGAGTTCTGGGAAAAATAATTTGTGAGCATTATCATTGTATTATGCAAGTGTGGAAGAACATCAGATAAAACATCTTCCCTGAAAAGCATGGCTCTTTTTTCGCCACGTGTTCGTTTAGTCCCATATACATCTTTCTGTGTACAGCGCTTGTAACTTTACCAAGACTAGGCCAAATTTCTTAGCATTTTTATGATTCCAAAACTTTGCAATACACATAAATACTTATATGCTAGATGATCAATCTTTTCTGATCGATTCCACAACGTTTCTTTCACAATACCATCGCTTGACCAGAACTTAACCTTCTCTTTAAGCCTCGTTTAGACATAAACTGCAGCGTTTTTAAAAATGATTACGTAAAGTGTAATCTGCTTCACATTTCTGCATCTCGTTTACACAGAGCTCAGTGAATATATAAATGCATTTTGTTTGTTGCAGTTACCATTCATTACACATACAAACAAAACTAAGCTGCTTTTTTGTGGCAATTTACCGCCCAACAACTAAACAAGCCTTAACAAAGAACAAGTATGCATTCATAATTTGCAAACTAAAAGACTACTTTCTGAAGAATAGTGCTACTTCATATGCTAGCTCTAAATATAGTCGCATACCCCGGTCACTTCGTGAAACTCACTCCAAGCTGAGCAATAATCATCTAAATCTTTACAACTTGGGGTCAAGTGATTTCTTTTTTGTTTGGCCTATTGACCGTCTTATCTAGGTACGTCTTGTCACGGTGTATTTGGAAGAAACATGATTTTTTTTTTCCCCAAAGAAAAATGACATGTATTTTCAGATGATTCAGCTCAGCTAGGTCAATTCCACATTTCCCTAAAAGAATACCGGTAATTGTCCATCATACCAATAAAAATACTAATGGATATTTTTTGTTATAGCTCTCATATTTGCTACGCAAGGTGCTCAAGGCGATCCAATGTTACCCTAGCTCTGCCAGGCTATGGAATTTGGTACTCACTGAGCATTCAAGGAATACCTTCCTTTCTGTGCCCATTTAACACCTGGGTGGAGAGTGGCAAATGAAGATTAATGTCCTGCCAAAGGACACTAATGCTAAGCCAGGACTCTGTCCATGATCCACCTTCACCTCTCCAGTTCAGAATTTAAAACCACTCAGCTAAGACATAACTAAACTACCACAGATGGTGGCACAGATGGAATATTTTACACTACTACATGTAATTCAACCATGACAGTCTCTGACTATTAACATAAATACACCATAGGGAAATCAGATTTCTGTTATCTGAGAGTTGATAACATAAAACATTATGACATCACTCTATCAAGACATCACAATATTTGCAGAAAAGGTCTTTAACCTGGCATTTAATGAGTTGACAGAATTTTTTTTCAGTTCTTTTCAGCAGAGTATTCAACTTTAAATTTATACACAGTGTTTCGAGCCAAGTGTGAAAATCGGCATATCTTATGTTTCGCACACAGTACTTTTTTTCTTTCTTCAAAAGCATCTCAATAAATATAGATGGACTCTTATCTGCTTCTTGATAAACAATCCAAAATGAGTTTTAGAGTTTCTCTCGAAAAGCAGTTCTACTGCCAGTTCTCAAGAGGAAACTTTTTTTTAACTGAGTAAAACAATGACCCCTACCCCAAATGGCATTTGACTCCTTGAATTTTCGAAAACAAAAATGAAGTATCTTCATACAAAAGTCACATTCTCTCCTTTCTTTCAGATGACTTTTCATTATGAAAATGAAGCTATAAACAAAACAAAACGAAAGATAAAATGAGTGTTGCCAATTTGAAGAACTCTCTTAAAGTGACTCGGTAACATTGTTGAAGGTTGATGAAAAAATTGCTTAATTTTTGTATAAAATGTTACTTACTATATTCCTTCTACTATACTAACCCTCTGACATGCAAAAAATCCTGAAAAAATTCACAAACCACAAAGATTTCTATGGTTTTCTTTGAAGGCGTCGATGTACGACACCCTCTAACAGTGATTAACAGTAAATTCTCCCAATCATTTTGAATTTTCCCAACCGTTTTTCCGTGAAAAAAAGACATAGAACAGGCTATAAAAAATCTGTCAACACTCAAATGTCTGGAATGGAATGTAGTGAAATTTCCATTCACCTAAAATGTAATTAAATTGTAATAATATAGTTGGGAGAATTAAGGAATCGATCAGATCAGTTTTTCCCAATTTGTACACTGAATAATGGTCCGTTTTCACTCGAATTTTCAGATTATCTTTAATTGTACATCTAGCATTGAAGTCACTACCTTAGCACCAATATCTCTCATCTGAACAATGTTACCAAGTCCCTTTAAACTATAAATGCGGGCTGTAAATGAAAATGAAGTTCTACCTACAAGATACTGACTTTAATACATGCTACAAATCAAGATGAGATTCTACCCCCAAGATATAGATTTGAGATGAGAATGCTGATCCTAGTATTTTGGCTTGGGCGTTGTTGGTGTATGATCCTGGAGCAGAGAGAGCATGACAGACTGTAAGAAAAGAGAGAGAGAGAGAGAGAGAAAATTATTTAAAGAGAAGGTTGAGGTCTGGGAAGAGGTGAAAACAAATTGTACAGACGTACGTACGGACGGACAACCAGAAAACATAATGCCTCCGGCTACTTTGTAGCGGAGGCATAATAAAAGTAATTTAAAAAAAATAAATAATAATGTAAATGGGCTGTTATATACAGTGCGTCCCAGAAAAAACGAAACCGAGAACTATCAATGTTTTATCATAACTCAATCACAATTATAATAATTAAATGACACAAATTTGGAAAGCTTAGATCCTCCTCTTTCATTTAATGCAACTCATATGATTCATATCTCACACATGAGTGATTAAAAGCAATTTGAAGAGAGGAAACCAAAAAGTCATTTGGCGGGTGGTATCTGAATTTCAAGAAGAAAATCACATTTCTAGAAAGTTCAATTTCTGCCCTTTCATATGACACCTCAATGAGGTAAAATGAGCCAGGAATAAAAAAGTTCTGTTTGTTTAAAGTAATGCTTGCATTTCCATAATTTAATCAAACGAGTTTGTTTCACTGGCTGCCTGCCGTAGCAACTAACAGAGTTGACAAAAGACTTAACTCCGTTTCGTTGAAGATAAGCCATGCATCAGGTCTTTTGTCTACTTTGTGCATGGCTGATCGTCAAAATAACAATAAAAAACAATAAAACATTGATAGTTTTCGGTTTCGTTTTTTCTGGGACGCACTGTAAAATACCACTGAACAGCACCTGTCAAAGAACACAGATAGGTTTCCCTCACAAATAAAATTATTTTTATTTGTGATATTTCTTGTCCTGTTTTCAGAGAGTGTATTTCTAACTGTGGCTGTCCAAATGCGATTCTCATTGGGGTTCACATGAGACGTAGATGAAATAAAATTAACTGTAAAAAAACTAAAATTATGTAAATTAATTTGGCCGTAATAAAACATGTACCATGGCTGAACAGCATCCATTTCTGGGGAGTGTTTCACAAAGACTAAGATCTACTTTAAGTCGGACTTAACTATGGCAGGCCGTTCATGCCATTATTTTCTCTCATCCTTAATACTGGCATTGGTTTCTCAAGGAACGTACCAATCGTGGTCACAAATCTACAGAATTGACATTTTTTGATAGTTTATTATTGTAGGAAAAAAAATATAATCTAAAGATCATAATTGAGAGACCAATGGTGAGAGCAACTAGTGACATGAACGGCCTGCCATAGTTAAGTCGAACTTGAAGTCGATCTTAGTCTTTGTGAAACGCCCTCCTGGACACAGAAAGGTACCAGTATCCCTCACAAATAAAATTATATTTTAAGTCCTGGGGGGCATTTCACAAAACTTGTCATCAGTGACAAATGGTAGTTTTTGTTATAAGCTACTGAAATCCTTGCTTCTGATTGGTTATCAGCAGATTTGTCACTGATTTTTGTTATTTGTCATTGAAAAAAGGCTTTGTGAAACGGTTCCCTGTTGATAGAGAGTGACTTTCTTACCATGGCTGTCCACTTGCGGTTCTCTGCAGCAGGGAAAGCCAGGGATCTAGGAGAATAGAAGACCTCGTCATTCACCTCCTCTGATTTTCTGGGCAAACAATGCAGGAACGTCCAATCCTTTGCTGCTACGCCACACATCTAGGTCATTGAGAGCAAAAACAGTTTCAATGCCATCGCAATATCCATACCTAAAACATCTACCGGTATTAAAGATAAAGACCAGTTATGGTCATGCGATCATCTAGCATATAAGTATTGGTGTGAACTGCAAAGTTTTGGAATCATCAAAATGATAAGAAATTTGGCCCAGTCTTGGTAAAGTTACAAGCATTGTACACAGAAATATGTATATGGGACGACGCGACACATGCGCAACACGTGCGCGATACCATCAGGTCTAAATAGATTATAATAGTTTATCAAATATATCAATTAGTAGGCGGTTTCTCAGCAAAAAGTTGTATCATTACGTATTAGTCGAAACATATTCTTTCACATGATTGGTAATAAGAGCTTCCATTTAATTTTTTGAGAGGGAGGCGTTTCCAAAACTGGTTTTTACCTTTAATACTTTTCAACTGAATATATTTTGGATAGGTTTTGGCAGTGTCACTAATATAAAACTTCTGATTAAAGGTAATGCAAAGTTTTGGAAAATTTTGAAAGTTGGATGGATAGTAATTCTGTAAAATGTTGATATATTTGGATGCTCCTGTGGATGTATTATAAGCACTAGAAAATGTAGCCCCTAAACACTTCTGCTTTTGAGCAAATTGAATAATCAAAATGTACTGGTGCTCCTGGATTTCAAATAGAGCGTAAGGCCATTCAATGGTAGCTCGACCATGAAAATCTCGGAATATGCAGTTCTGATATATAATTTCCAAACAGGAATAGCAAATTGGTCGATTGTAGTCAAGAAACTTGGTTTTATGGCTCAATTCATATCTTGACCTTGAGAGGGAGCTATACAACATAAAGAGTTTATTAATTAAAATGTCATAACTTTAGACTCGATTTCAACCGCGACAACGATCACTGAATATTGTAGGATCGCATGTGCTTCCAATCTGTTAATTTCAATCAAATTCATGACCCCATACCAAAACTTTGTATTACTTTTAACACCCAACTCTGCAAGGCATTTAAAACGAAAATGTGTTTGAAGACGAATATTGATGAAAGAATACAAAACTTGGGTTTTGTCTTGAAAACGTAAATTTTGTATTCTTTCATCAATATTTGTCGTCAAACACATTTATTCTGAAACTCCTTGCAGAAGTCAGTGTTAAATGACATACTCTTTCACTTCATCATACAACTGAAGTGAATTTTTGCCATCAAATTTTGTGGGCTCCCAACACTTTAGTCAGATTTTAAGAGTCATAATGTTTTTTCTTTCCAAAAGTAACAATGAATACTAAATTTTTTTTTTGATGACAGCATTCAAAAGTGAAATCATGAAAGTCATAGGTTCCTTCTATTTTACAGAAAAAAATAACTAATATCATTTTTGGGAAATTCATCTCCTCTACCAGATGACCTTTGCATACCTTCATATTGACCTGGTAGCCCTCAAACACCTTCAACCTCTCCGCCTTCTCTTCTTCCTGACCCATGCTGACCCAGGTATCCGTGACGATGACATTTGCCCCTTGACATGCTTCCATAGGATCATTGGTATAGTAGAAGGATGTACCGTACTGTTGATTCAAATTCAGAACAGGAAAATATGCAATGATTTTACTTCATATTCTTCTTTACTTTATCCCAGTTAACTGTCATGTAGGCATTATCATCAACAACAGAAAATACCCCCCCCCCCCCCAAGACCACTTTTTCAGTTATGCTCTTTAACTCATTTGGGACGACCATTCAACATTTTGTGGTTTGACTGAATAACTACAAACTGGTATATGGTACGGAACATAAAACTCGGTGGAGTAAATCTCTCTGCCTTGTAACTACATGCAGGGCTGATATCTACAGACATTGATTGGTATGATGTGTAATATAAAATTCTTTGGATTCCCGAAGGGATTTATATTTTCCTAAGGAGTTATATTTTGTGCACTGAGGGAAAATATGATCACGTCCAAATATAACTCCTGCGCGGTCCAAAGAATGTATATTACACACCCTTCCCTACAATATCTGTTATATTAGATAGCCTTAATTACACTCTGTTATATAAAATCAAGAACAATTGCGATCTCATGGTTTTTTAATGTGTTTTTTGTGCTGTCCAGGTTTCCTTCTCAAATGCACACCTAAGACAATCCAAACAATGGGATACAATTGGATACCGTATGATGCAAAAATATAATAATTCGACCACTTGGTCCATATAACCATTGTAAAATGAGCGGGTGAAATATGCTTATTACGATAATCACAAAACCGATATGACGTGATGAGCTGTGGGCCAATCACACCTCATGGGTGGTATTCTCGAAAGCAGACTAACTTTAGTCCATGGCTTAATCCACCGATTAAGTATGGAATGCCAAGTGTCCATATGAATATATTTTTGAATAATTGTCCCTAAATTACCATGATATCATAGTTATATTGTTGTTTATTAATTATATTATTACATTTTATTTTAATTTAGTGACAGATTGAATTATTCAAAAAGATATTCATATGGGCACTTGGCATTCCATACTTAGTCGGTGGATTAAACCATGGACTAAAGTTAGTCTGCTTTCGAGAACAACACCCCATGTGTCTGTAAGAGCTTTCTATTATGAATTGATGATGAACTTACCTGCTCTGCCAATTTGGCTGCATCCTTCTCCACCTGAGGGAAAACCTCATAACCCTGTGAACAGACAAATATATTCAAGAATATAGGGAATGCAATCGGTCATATGACATATTGTTTCCTCCCATTAAAAATTGCTCCAATAAACAAGCACATGGTTACAAAGAACAGTATGCGTGCCTCTGCATATATTATTTACGTCTGGGGACTGACCTCATCATAGAAAGACTCAATTACGGACCAGGTACCGTCACAGTCCGTTTGTAGGCCAAGACAAAGAATTGACTGTACCGCTAGACCAACTCAAATTTCCCTGCTGGTGAATACACCGCCTTTTTATATGATTGGTAACTAATATATATTTAAACCAAATTATATGGTGAGAAGTATTAGAGGTAAAGCATTGGTCTTGTATCTGCGAGGAACCAAGGTAGAAACCACATGGATTCGCTAGAGCTCTTTTGAAAAGCATTACTCCTCTTTACCAAGTCCCTCGGAGAAGACTTAAAGCCGTCAGACCCAGGGGGTGTTTCACAAAGATGCTAAGTCGAACTTAACTCAAAGTTGGACTTAAAAATTATGGACAGCCATTGGAGCCTTAAAATGAAATATATTCAAAAGCAGAAATTCAAGTATTTTAGACTTTTTATAAATTCCACATCCAAAACATGAACTCTCCTTGATGATAGAAAATATCAATGATTTAAATCAACATATTATGCCTTTAAAATAACTTTTACAAAATATTTTCATAGATGCTAACGGCTTTCCATAATTGTTAAGTCCAACTTAGAGATAAGTTCAACTTAGGATCTTTGTGAAACACCCCCCCCCCCCCCCCCCCCCCCGGTTGCTTACAAAGGCTTCGTTCAGATATGACGCAGTGAAACAGTGGCAGTTACAGGGCAATACGCTTCACACTTCTGTATCTTATATAAACACAGAGCTCACTGAAAACGCAAAGGACCTTTGTTGCACCCAGTTGCCATTCATATACATGTACACGTTTTAAAAACGTCAGTTGGCGTCAGTTTTACGTCATGTCTGAATGAGCCTTTACAAACATACACAAAATGCTTTCTTATTAAGCAGTCAGGTAAAATAAACAATGAAACCAATATTGAAACATGAAACAAAGGTTTAGTTACGGTACCTTAGGTGTTGCAACTCTGACGTTGACTCCCAAGGGAGCAGCAGCCATCATGAGGGAGTGTATGATGTTGTTTCCGTCTCCAACCCAGGCCACAGTCAACCCTTTCACAGAACCATAATGCTCCTGTCACCAAACAAACAAATAGGAAAGAACAGAAAAGAAAAAAATATGTAATGCAATGAACACCAGATAGACGGGAAGTTGTTTCCATCTCCGACCAACCCGAGTTATCATCACAGCCTCTTTGCAGAACCATAATACTCCTGTCACCAAACAATAGGAACGAACAGAAAATAAAAAGACTATGTAATGCAAGGAACATCAGGTAAGAGAGGGAAGTTGTTTCCATCTCCGAACAACCCAAGTTATCATCACAGCCTCTTTGCAGAACCATAATACTCCTGCCTTGATAAAAAAAAAAGAAGGTAATTCCAGGGTATTTCCTCCTTTGGTGTCCCATATGTTATGTTGCATCAGGAGGGGGGGGGGGGGGGAATATATTTCACTTCCTACTTGGTCTGGTCTTAAAGTTGATATTCTAAGACTATCCCAAATATTGAGATAATTACATCAATAGAAAGCTTTTAACCCCCAGAATAACACTAAATGATGTCCAACTGACAAAAACAAGTTTAGAATGGTGAATTTATGCGAGTAAACTCTACCAAACTATCTAGTCTGAAACCCGGAAGTATATGTACAGTCGGGCCTCTATCCGTGACGTCAGGAACGGGACTCATGAGCTCAGTGAGAGTGTATGGCAGTGATATCCCTACGTATATGCTATCCTGTCGGAGCTTGGATTTGTAGTTCTTAAGGAGTATTTTTGATGGATTTTCTGTTTTCATTTGAATGAAGAATAACGAAGCAACATTTTCCAGTCGCTGATTTCTTTTTATATCCTCATATTCACCTATTTGGTAGAGATTTAAGACGAGTTTACTGCTTGGGAAACAAGGTTAAATCATGCACGTATGAATATGCGGATGCATTATCTTGTCATCAGATGAGGTACAGGAGCAGTTTTGTAAAATGAATAGGCCTAGAACTATGATAGTACTTATCATAGATGTGTGTGACTGCCTCAAAAAAGGATACAGTACCAGTTAAACATTTTATGATGTAAAATATCAAACTTGAACGAGATCATGCAAGCGCGCTTCCTCTATAATATTTTGACAACGTCTAGTGATCAAACGATATTCATCCGCGAGTGATGCGGCTCTTGCACGAACGTTCGTGAAGCGAGCAGAATCGGGAGGTAAGACCAGCCCGCTGCTCTAGGCGCTGCTTGCTTGTGATGGAACGTACGTGCGCTAGTTATATGTTTATCGGCAATTGCAAGAGAATGAAAGCGACGTTACCAGCTAAGAAAAACAACTAACAAAGACTTGCTCCTGACTACCGGTGTCAGAATTGGTAGATGAAGGATCTTCAGGGCCAAGCTACTGTTCATTCCGTGCCTGGGCCGATTCCAACACCAAAACAAAAATTTCATGGTGAAAATATCGACTAATAGCACATCGTTGGCATGTATTTGTCATAATTTTTAGAAGGGGAATTGATATTAATACTATGAAATATTAGGGGAAGGTAAAGAATTGTACATAAAATTATGATTTATTAGACTTTTCAGCCTTTGAAACAAAAATAAGCAGAAACTCGTATCACTCTGCACATGCTTTCTATGGAACATCTGGGTACGTGAATATACTCTTTCCCGGACGTGATGTCATATATAGTAGACCAGCGCCGTGACTGATTTTCTATGCCGAGAGAGGCGGATATTTTCGACATTTCAATTAAGGATTTTGAGTAGCCAGAATTTGTGTGTGATATACTATGTAATTGAAAGACTTATAAATAACATATGCTTGCCGTAGGTACCAAATTAAGGGACATTTATTTGCTTAGAATATCAGCTTTAAGTCTAATAGGGTGATAAACCTAATACAATTTTTAATCACTCCCAATATATATCAAATTTTACATAAGAAGGGACGAAATGGGATAATATAGCTTGGACCTAATTGGATGAAAATATGATGAAATATTCTATGAAATATTATGGCACATATTCTTCAAAAATAAAACCAGGCTTAACCTAGACTACGGAAGGCCAAATGTCAATCCTTATAAATTTCTATTTAAATTACTGTAAATATGTAACAAATAAATAGACAAAATTAATATGAATATATAAAATAAAAAGAAATAATTATCCTCATGTCGTAAGTTTTTGTATTTTAATTTATAGTAACAAAAAAATGGCAATGTGTTTTGTATGGGATAAAATGACTGACATTTGGTACTTCATAAAACAGTGGAATTGACTGCCCTGCAGTGACTCCTCTAGGGCACCATGTCTAGGTTGCCCAAGAAATTTGAAAAAAATATCTTGATATCTGGAGAATTAAATGGCTTATAAAACTAAGAACCTCTCTACAATAGCAAGAAGTTTGTAATCATAAATACGACAGTCCTGGTTCAGTGAAAACGAATATTAATCAAGCAATATTACAAATGCCTTAATAATAATAATAATAATAATAATAGGCATTTCTATAGTGCTGTCTATCTATAAATTCTATTCCGAGGCGCATTAATTATTACCCCGGCTTTAGCCTAGCTGCCATTACAGTGCTCCAGCATTTCAAGAAATGAATTCCTGCCTGGTACCCATTTACCTCACCTGGGTCGAGTGTGGCAAATGAAATTTAATGCCTTGCCAAAGGACATTACTGCCGTGTCGGGGATTGAACCACGACCTTTGAATTGCAAGTCAAGTGCTTAAACCACTCGACTACGACACTTCTACTTCTTTAAATCACTCATACTCGTAGTATCATTTGGATAAAGTGTTGATGTAAAGAAGATATAAGAACACATTTACCTGGAGGGTTTGGAAATCCGCAAGAGCCTGGAGAGGATGGTATATCTCAGAGAGACCATTCACAATTGGAATATAGCCCTCTGTTGACAAGGTGAGGAGAGTCTCGTGGTCGTAGACTCGAGCGAGAGCGATGTCAACAAAGCCAGAAAGAACTCTAGAGTAAGATAAAGTTTTAAAGCGATACTTAAAGATACTATGTCCCTTTTGAAGCCAACATTAAATTATGTAAAACTCTGCAGGAATTATGAATATGTCATGTATGTCCTATCTGTGTAGCAGTTTCCTAATATTCAATTTATGCAAGGAAACCTGTTTACTTGCTAGACTTCACTGTCAGACACTATCGAGTGACTGACTGGCTTTTTTCTTCTTCGGTAATAACATTCATAAAATGAGCTGTGAAGGGTACATGAGCATTTGTCTACATCAATAACCCACTTCTTGTAATGGCCAAAATTAAACTGATTGAATCTTTGCGCAGCATAAAACGTACAACCATTTGGTACAATGGTCTGAAAATCAGACTATTACTTACTGGCTCTTTAGCTCTTAAGTCGATTAGACAACTAATACTTGTTATTTTCCCACTTAAAGACATTTTCAAGCCCCCCTTTTTTTAGGGAAGTTCTAAATTAGTATTATTTTTCAAATGCCGTTGAAATTTAACCTTTTCATTTTTTTGGCCTGCAAATGGGACATAGTGCCTTTAACTGATGAACTTTCTGCCCTAGCATACTGTTTATGGAACAGCGCCATCTCATGGTCAACTTGCCAACAGCGCAAAACCTAAAACATACCTTATTTCCACATTGCGGACAGAGGATTTGATGGGAGAACCAACGGGGCAGCTATAGTGCGGTATGGTATGTAAACCCGTAGGATTTTTTTGCCAAAGTTGATTTTTTTTGCTGTTTTGGCTTCAAAAGGGTCCCAATTGGCCAAAAATGATGGGGTTCAAATTTTCAGACCCCTCCTTCACTTCCTTGGGGGTTCATATTGGGCGCCAAAATGGCTAAAGTGCAATAGGGAAATTTGGCACAATTTCCTACGGGACCTGTTTCAGTGACATACCGTACCACACTATTAGGGAAGCAGAAAACTATGGGACCATACTGCTACAGCCGACCTGAGATGGAGCTTGAGGGAATTTTGGGGTAGTGCTTTTAGTACAGTATGGCTTTAATTTAACCAATCTTATTGAACATTTGTTACCCAATTATATTCTGGGGCCATTTTGACTGTACAGCCAATTTTGAGGCCTCAGTCATAAGAAATATATTTCGAGATCAAAAAATTTTATGTTGTAAATTAAGAGCTTTGATACAATAATATCCCAGGTCTCTTGTATTTTGTAATTTAAGACTTTCACATCCTCCCCCCCCCCCCTGTAACTGTATCAATAATGGTTAAAGGGAAATCCAACCCAAATATACAACTACTTTAAAAGAAAGCAGAAAAATCAGAGAAGCAAGCTGATGAAAGTTACAATGAAAATTTCTGACAAAATATAAGAAAGTTATGAATTTTTGACAGTTGTAATCACTATACGTATGGGCACTTCAAATTGGCTGAAGCGTTAATGTCAATGTGATGTAGTGAAGGACTACTTTCCCATCTGTTCCAACATATCAAATGACTAAAATTTAAAATTTTCAAAAAAAGCATGGCTCAGGAGGGTCTATTTCTTGAGAGGACCCATAATAATAAGCTATCTATAATATATTTTGAGTAGTGCCCCAAGGGAGAAAGAACTTAAGAGAAAAGCAGAAATTAATGATATTTTTTTACACGACACATGGGAGAGTTATCCACGTCATACGTCACAATACACTGACCAAACTACCAATTTGAGATTCGCATAGACTTAGTGATCTGATATTTCAAACACATAACTTCCTTACAATAAGTCTGATTCATTTTAAACTTTTGCCATTCTGTCTTTGTTATTTTTCTGCTTTCATACAAATCAACTTTTTACAAAGGTTGGATTGCCCTTTAATTACAGAGAGTGAGAGAGAGGAATGCAAGAATAGCGGTAACTTACTTTGCTGTATCTTTCACAGATTCATTGACTCCTAGATGAATGTCTGCTGGTGATAAGAATGCAGCATGTCCACCAAGCAAAGCAAATCCTGTATGAATTAAATAATAATAATAATAATAATAGTAGGCATTTCTATAGCGCCATCCATCTAGATGATTCTATTGCGAGGCGCATTTATTATTACCCCAGCTTTAGCCTAGCTTCCGTTTATACAGCGCTCCAGCATTTCAAGGAATTAAGGATTATTTCAAGGATTAACCCATTTACATTACCTGGGTTGAGTGTGGCAAATGTAGATCAATGTCTTGCCAGGAAGAGGTGTTTCTATACACCATGATATAAACACGAAAAAATAGATATTAAGGCCAGTAATTTGTTGACAATTTTGTTTAATGATGCAGAATTGGTCAAGAAGGAAGGACAAATGTTGTTACCTGTTTCGTTGGACACCCTGGTTCTGGTGCTACGTTTCTCGAAGATCAGGGCAGCAGACTTGCCTTCCAAGGGCCTGTAGGCCTCCCCGTTTTGCTTATAGCGGATCTTCAAGTCTGCAGCCGTCCAAAGCAGCTGTTCAATCTCGTTCTTGGTGAAGTACTTGAGCGTGAGGAAGTGACGCCCGACAAGCGATGACCAGCTGCAGGAAGGGAAGGAATGGGGGATGCGTTTGAGAAGGCTTACTCTGAAATATCCGGTTATCGCGTCCGTTCGGGTGGTCACGTTACATGGCCTTTCATGACACAACCTTTCATAGATTTGCCGTAGGGTTTTCACAACATGTCAGATCAATTGGACCGGACCATTTATAGATGAGAGGGGTTCATTTCACTAGCACTAACCCTGTTGTTTTGCGAATAAAGGAGCATGTTTTCAATTCAAACAAAAAGGTTGGATAATGATATTATTATGATTTTGATGACTCCAGAACCTTGCAGTGCACAATACTTACATGCTGTATGATCAACTGTTTCTGATCCATTTCACACCTTTTCTTTCACAATGCAATTGCATTACTAGAACTTACCTTTATCTTCAACAGAAAACTAACAAAACTTCAATAATTCATTTCTGATATTCATGGAATGAAAAAAAAATACAGACAAATATCATTTTATTTATTTTTTTGTGAATTTATTATTTTCTACAATTCGAATCTGCGATATACTTTTAGTTTTTGAAGTAATTTATAATTGAAACTCTAATATTATCAAAATCAGGAAATTGTTTCTATATTTTGCAGGTATACACCATCTGACGCACCACAATCAGTATACAATTCAATGCATAATTATTTGAACCTCTTAAACCATATAATTCATCTTGTAATGAAAATGTTAATTTATTTCCGGTACCAGTATAAATCTCGTGCTCCAACCTATCCCAAATATGTTTAACATGCGTACAATCACACAGCAGATGTATAACTGTTTCAATCTGTTCATTACAATATGTACATTCTTTTCTTGGGACTAAATTCATTTTAAACAGTAGATCGTTTGTATAATATGCGTTGTAAACCTTTAAACTGAAACGATCATACGCCCACATCAATGGAACAATTAAATCCAATAGAATAATATGTTTCCCAACTCTTATCATTCAGGCCAAAAATGCATTTCCACTTAAGAAAACTTTTACATATTTCTTTTCTTCTCTTTAACAAAATTGCATACCGGTAGATACATGTACAGTATGTGAACAAACTTTAATACGTGTTATAACAAATGCCATTGTATCTGGGAAAAGAGGTTGTGGCACCTTGTTAAAAATAGTACCATTGTTAAACCCTTGTCAATTGCATCGCATAATCCACAATAAAAAAGAAAATTTATTTGAATATTATACTTTTCTTGGAAATGTTCCAGAGAGAAAAATTCACATAATTTTATACAATATGTTGAATTATATACCTCACTTAAGAAATCCAGCCATCTGATTGGTCGAAATTGCATTCATAAACTTTAACTTTTCCAGTAAAATTCCTGGTAAAATTCCAAACCCATGTAATAGTTTTAAAAAATAGTTCTAAAATCCCAGTTACCATGGTTACCGGGAAAATAGTTCAGTCTGGAAGAAACACCCATATGTAAACATGTTAAAAAATGGTTTGAGCGATCAAGGATACCGTACGTGTGCGAAGAATTGGTCGGTATTTTCATACAAGACAAAAATGGCTGAAGAAACTCTCCCAAGATTTCAACTTATCAAATGCAAGACTCGCTGACAGTAAGAACAACAAAAAGGGTACGTGAAATTATCCATAAACATGTTCGTTTAGTTGCTGAAAATGCTTTTGACGAGTACCAGCATAGACGTAGACGAAAATAGTAGTCTAGGGTGTCTGATCGCGCACCCGATGTTGTGTGCTAAAATTGTTCCCATAGAAATTGCACGCAATGCAGTCTCTATGCAGTCTACGTGCATTGCACGACAATGCAAAAAGAGTCAAGTTGTTTTTTTTTCATTTCGAGATTCAAACCTTTATCTGTTGTGATCCTGAAGGTGATACTCAATAAGTGAGGTGTCATATGAAAGCGCAGGTTTTTCTCCATATTCCCCACCCCAAAAATTATAAAAATATCTTGCTTAGACTAGAATCTAGATCTAATCTATACTCTCAAAGATGCACTCATAAAAAACAACCGTGCAGATAAACTAGAGAAAGGCCAAGGTGGTGTCATAAGTTGACTTTTTTTTTTTTGGCATATAAAAGTATTAATGACTGCTTTAATATTCGAGAAATAGTCGTTTTTATACGCTCTCGGGAAGGTTACAATTGGGCTATTGTAACCTTCCCTTGAGCGTATAAAAACAACTATTTCTCTCAAAGCAGTCATTAATACTATACTATTGCCTATTTTAATGTAATCATTATTCCATAAAGGTTGGCAAGGAATGTTATCATAATTAATGCATGGACAAGATCGTACTACAAGCCGTGAACATTTCTTTCCAAAAAAGGTTTTTGGTTTTACCTGCCAGTTCCCGAAAATAATTGTTTACCATATATAATCTTAAATCTTGCAGATCAGGCAAGAGGATATCTATTGAGCCAATTACCAATCTCTTAATCCAGGAAATTTTTAATGATTGGCAATGTGTGTATATCTAACAAATTGTGAGCATGGTGAGTCCAGTCAAACTTGATGCTAGTGACGATTGTGACGTCACGAAAGTGGGTGGAAACAGCAGCCGAATCTTAGAGCCGAACTGCGATTGGTATTACTTCGGCACATGTATGCGATAATCGGCATTGTGCGGGCATTCGGAACATGCCATCTGCGTATTCTGTTGGTGTCAATAGGCAGCTAGCACCGTCCGCCAGCGGGTACGTATTTAGAACGCCCTCTGGAATACGGGGAACATGCCCCTTTAACATCAGTAAGTCGAAACAAATGTATTTTACTGCTAGAGTAAAGGAGGGGGTTTTCGGCCGGTGGCAGTTTTCGGCCGGTCCGTTGGATGCATGGTAAAATCCCTTTAAAATACATCGCAACAGCATATCACATATCACACACATACAACAACATTGCAGAGTCACTGAAGAACCACATTTGCAATGGAAAATGGGGGTGGGGGGGGGGCATGTGCCCACCCCCACCCCCCCCCCCCGAAAATTTCCAATTTGTTAGACGTCTCCCCATGATTACATTTACATTACATTTACGTCGATTACATGTGCCCCCTCCCAAACATCGAACTCTGGCTACGTCCCTCCAAAAAATGAAAAAATAGCATTTTTGTCTTAAGACTTAAGTGACCGAAACCCCATCCTTTACTCTATTTAGACCGTCATGAAATCAGTGGAGTTTTGTACAGCAGTGTTTGGAATGTTGAGAATCAAAAGCCCAGCTTTTACTACACAGCCAGGATAGGAATGCACCTATGTGTGTGATTGGTAGGGTATTCGGCGCTAGTGTAGTTTCGTATCCATTTTTTTAAGCAGTTTTTTTACCAGTTTAATATCGATTCTTAGCAAAGGAATTTTAGCCCAATTTTTTACTAATTTTAATCATAATCATATAGATCTATTGCATTTTCCACCTGAATTTGGATCACATCCGACATCGGGAAGCCTCCGTTTAGGGCTTCGATGTCGACGTCGTCGCTCAGTACCGTCTCCGCGCTAGAGTAAGACCGCCAAACTTCGGACACTTAAGACAAAACAGGGGAAAACATTAAATTCTTTTTTAATTATTGAAAGATCAAATAGATCTATACTATTATTGTGCAAATACTGTATGTATTTCATGTAAAAGAAAATAAGTAAAGGAAATGGAAAACTAGAATTATTTACTTACCCGCCGAACCTGTTTTCATGCCAAGCTTCGGACGCACTTGCCAAGCTTCGGACGTTCATGTGTAGCGCACGCATAGAGCACGTATAGCGCATAGCGCACGTATATCGCACGTATAGCGCGCGCTAGAGTGCGCATTCATCGGAGGTTTGGAAACCGGATCAAAATCGTACGACGGGGGTAAGTTTGACTGCGTTGATTTCATGAAAAAGGGTATTATTTTCTCGTTTTGGGTAGATTTAAGTTAGGTAGAACTATCAGAAAGGTGTTTTTCACAACACTCGTACAATATTTTGGTGCTAAAATCTTACGAAAGCGCTATTTTTTCGTAGTCAAAGTGACACTCAATGTTGCCTGTCCGAAGATTGGAAGAGCGCCATCTTCTGGTAGGGGAATCTATCTAGTACCCCTAGGTCCGTGGTAACGGCCGCCATTAGAAACTGAGCGACGACGTCGACATCGAAGCCCTAAACGGAGGCTTCCCGATGTTGGATGTGATCCAAATTCAGGTGGTAAATGCAATATATGATTATGATTAAAATTAGGAAAAAATTGGGCTAAAATTTCTTTGCTAAGAATGAATATGAAACTGCTAAAAAAATGGATACGAAACTACAGTAGCGCCGGGTATTCTGCAATTAAGCCCAACAATCAATCTTCCAACATAATTTTCAACGAGTGGGACTGAGATTAAATTAATTGAATATGTTTATACAATTACCCCATGTCCTGGCCATCATTGTACACCTTCTTGCTGGTATGAAGACTTGCAGATAACAGTCGAGATTTAGACTTGACTGGTAACAATTCTGTGACTACAACGCCGCAGAAACGACGGAAGGAGGAAGAGATGGAATTCATGTTTGACTTTTGGTTCGGTTCTTCTTCTTCTTGACCAAATAAGGTATCGGCGAAACGTCCAATCGAAAAAGTAAACTATTTCAAAACCCCCAACATTATTTTGTATAAATCATTCATTCACCGCATTTGGTACACATGTACAGGGTACACAAAATGCTCTTTAAAATATTTCCAATAGACTTAAAGAATACGTCGCATTGCACTGATACTGAAAATGGATGGTGCAAAATTAAACACGTACCTTATCATAATATCTGACGGAAATAATGATTGGCCTGTTTTTAGATCTTAGCAAGGCTTTTGATTCGGTGAACCTTTGATTCTCTTGATCCCACTCCATTTTTTTATTTTTTTATATTTGTGTGCACTCCATTTTATTTTAACAACTTGGGGGGTGTTTCACAAAGATCTTAAGTTGAACTTATCTCTAAGATGGACTTAAAAATTATGGAAAGCCGTTAGCATCTTTGAAAATATTTTGTAAAAGTTATTTAGAAAGGCATAAAATGTTGATTCAAATCATTCGTATTTTCTATCATCAAGGAGATTTAATATTCTGGATGTGGAATTTATAAAAAGTCTGAAATACTTGAATATATTTCATTTTAAGGCTCCAATGGCTGTCCATAATGTTTAAGTCCAACTTAGTGTTAAGTTCTACTTAAGATCTTTGTGAAACACCCCCAGGTATTCAAATAGTTGTTATATTCCAGGGGTAGGGACACTATAGCTTCCCAAAATACGATTTTTTTTTTCAGGGGTCCCAAAATTTGTAATGATCCATAAATCACTGAGCCCATCACTGAATAGTTTTAAAAGAAATTTTAATTGTATTTATTACAACAATACTCAATAGTGCAACAAAAAATATTTATTTTATATCAAGCAGATAAGTGTGTGTTGGTGTGCATAGGAGAGAGTGTATGTGTGAATGAACATTTTTTCCTTTTTTCCCCCTGTTATTAAAAAAATGAATAATTTAATAATGTACTTAGTTTCTTATACAATTACAGAGACATGCAGACTTTTACATGAAGCCTTCCTGTCTTGTCTCCAAATACTTTCATTAAAGTGACTCGGTAACATTGTTCAAGGTTGATGAAAAAAATTGCTTAATTTTTGTATAAATGCTACTTACTATATTCCTTCTACTGTACTAACCCTCTGACATGCAAATCCTGAAAAAATTCTCAAACCACAAAGATATCTATGGTTTTCTTTGAAGGCGTCGATGTACGACACCCTCTAACAGTGATTAACAGTAAATTTTCCCAACCATTTTTGAATTTTCCCAACCGTTTTCTATGAAAAAAAGACATAAAACAGGCTATAAAAAATCTGTCAACACTTAAATGTCAGGAATGGAATGTAGAGCCATTTTATTACTTTGTGACGGTTTACATTCACCTAAAATGTACTTTGTATAATATAATTGGGAGAATTAAGGAATCGATCAGATCAGTTTTTCCCAATTTGTACCATGAATAATGTTCCGTTTTCACTCAAATTTTCCGATTATCTTTAATTGTACATCTAGCATTGAAGTCACTACCTTAGCACCACTATCTCTCATCTTAATAATGTTACCAAGTCCCTTTAATGTACGTGTTGTAAACAAAATCCCCCTTGTTTTTTATACGATCATGTCCTCGCCACTTGTGTTATTCTCATGTTATATATTGATACATGTTTTATATTTTAACTTTTTTAATGAAAATATTAATAAAATGAACTTGAATTTGAACTTGAACGTTAATTCGAGCAAATTGCATTTGTACATCCAGCTACGTAAAGTTATATTCTGCAATAAAAATGCTGTAAAAACTCGCTAAAATCGTATTCTTAGCTGACTAATAGTGTAGTGAGAGGAGGCATTCAGCTTTTTCCTGATATAGGTCATTTCGATCTTATACTGTTTGGACCTGAAGACGGTAAATAGAAGATATGGCACTTCGTCTCAACAATAATTAACGTTCGTTATTTGAACAATGCTGCGAGGAATCAAACATGCACCTCAATCTGAGCAAATATCAGGTCGTGTAAATCTCCTTCGCGCGGCGCCAATTGCCCCCACCAGAGATAAAGCTTTTCCCCCCTTTTTTTTTTCTTCAATAAATTAAGTAATTTTATTTCCATAACTCAATCAAAACGTGAACACAATGCTGCCATAAAAGGAACATAAACATTACATTTGCAATATAATATGCAAAATGAAAATTGTTAATTTTACCATCTTAAGCGGGACTAAGTAGCTACTTGCACCCTTTACAATGTGAGTCCAAAAAAATCCCACACCCAGAAAACTGCCAACTATTTCAAAAATCATCCATGAACAGCAAAATACCACACATCCCACGAAAGAGTGCTTCATCCCAAATCACTTGGTATCATTTTTGTGTGGTATGCGCTCACGCCAGGATGAACAGTGGGCACCGTTTGGAGATAAAGCTTCTTGATAAACTCATACCAGAAAGTCAGCAGGTAAAACTAATCGGCGTGATCGTGAGGAACGATCTGCGTTGGATAGATCACATCAATCATATCACATCCAGAGCCGCAAGAAAGCTCTATATATCTTGAGGCTGCTCAAACATTTCGCTATGCCTACAGAGCTAGGACTTCCTCATTTCGTTGATAATCAATTTTATCAACACACAAACGCACACTCACGTATGCACTCACACTCACGCATACGCGCACACTTTTTTTTATTAAAAAAAAGAGCAATTTTGTTTTATTTCTCCAAATGGGTAATACAAACCATAACATAAAATTGAATGAAATAAACGTGTTCAATATTGATTGCTTTTACATAAAAAAATTAAACAAAAACTTATTTGCAGTACATATAACTAAGCAACAAAGTAAACGTATAAAGTACCGAAAGATAATATATATGTCAATTGTAAATGTTATTCACTTATATAAAACAAAAACAATTAACAAATCTGGAGATAATTTTACTGTAACAATGCCTACTCCTCCCTGCCCCCTCCCTGTCCCCCTCCCTCAAAAACACCCCCACCAACCCACCCACACACACTACTCACTCAGTGGATGTCTGCTAACATTCTCAACTCAAGAAAAATATACTAAATAGGCACACACGCGCGCACCCACACACACGCACACACACACCCACACGCACGCACACAGAACTAATGATTATCCTGGGAGGTCTGCGGGGCCGCCGTAGGCCAGGGCCTCCTGGGATGAAGGTCTGAAGCAATGGGTCAGAAACTATACAGCTCAATGTCAAGGATATTGAGATCGCAGAGAAGCTCAAGTATACCTCTGATCAGAGCAGGGTCGGTGTAGCGAATTCCCAGGTGTGTGTGTGTGTGTGTGTGTGGGGGGGGGGGGACCCAACAAAAAAGGGCACTTTCTGGAGAAGAAAAAGGGCGCCTACTTAGGAAAGTCTTTAAGTGACTCGGTATAACATTGCCTTAGATTCTGAAACAAAATCCTATGTTTAGCTCATGCTGCAATCATAATTATAAACATTTAGGTCAGTCAGGAATCCCATGACTTTTACAAGCCGATCGCCTGTCTGATTATCAAGATATTTATGATTGGAAATCGAAATGTCGAAAACCGTTTTCATAACGGATTTTATAACACTACAGTTTACCGGGGAAAATGAATATGGTAAAACCGGTCACTCAAAGCTATTTTACTTTTTTGAGGCACTTCATAATTATGGTCATTTTGAAGTGCAATTTTTAAAAATTCAAATTCAAATCATATTTATCCAAATTCCAGCATCAATTATTAACGACGTGTAAAAACACAGTCAATGGGCAATAAAAACATTATAAAACTATTATATTTCAATCAAACGACTCAGAAGGAAAAAAACGAAACAAGTGTATTACATAATTCAGTATTAACAGACTACATCAAAAAAACATAAGTGGATAATTGGAAAATGGTGAACACCATGAAAGCCAGGTTTGTGTCTTGTTTAGGGTGTGTTCACCTAGTTTATGTATTTGTTTGCTCTTACATTATTAATATAAAATTTCGACATTGGTCAAATAATACATAAAATATAGAACAGATCATAAACAAGTCCATGATCAGTCGGCCTTTATACATATCCGTCGGGGTCGAATCGTAGCTCAAATCGTGATCACTTTGGACCCTTATCGTGAAAGACATCGCGACCACAGTCATATTCTTTCCCAACAGAGCGCATCTGTTCGTGATGAACGTATCGGAAGGTATCCGAACGTATCTGCACGTACCCGGTCGTGATTATCGTGTCACACCAAGACCCAGTCGTTGCCTCAATCGGGACAATCCTATCGGAACGTATATGATCACATCTGAACGGGAGACCAGATCGTGTCACCTGAAATCGACCAATCGTGACCATATCGCATCCAAACGCACCAAATCGCACCCTAACGTATCGACTTGCATCACCTCGTATCCAAACATGACATTTCAGAGAAGTTACACGATCAGCTATATACGAATGGCCCATCGTGGGGTTCGCAACGGATCGTACGACAGTGGGAATTCTCCATAGATGGTGAACTTAGCCCCAACTCCCGCTTCCGGTTCATATGCGCAGAACAAGATAACGCAATAATATAGAGTCAATAGAATGGTAAATTAATTTTTAGTCATCATTACCGTTTGCGGCGTATCCGAGTCGTGTTATCATAATCGTAAGCGTTTAATGGAGAACTTTTAACGGAATCGTTTTGTTTTTCAATCTCGTATAGTACCATCCTACCTCTTAACCCAAGGGCATTTTGTCCAACAAGCAGCCCAGGACCGACGTATCATCATCATTCACTTATTTAGAACATTATCTCTGAGATATCCGCATCAATTTGACTTGCCAATCAATAATGGAGCAAAAATATCAGGTAAGCCTAAAAAGACTGAAATTGTCTTATTGCTGGCAGTATTGCATTTGGGAGAGGGTTGAAAACTTATGATGATCTTTGTTTTAGACCGGGGTTTTAGAGTGTACATACATGTTTTGTCTTGGCAGAACAAGACTAAAAACATTATATTTCAATACAGATTATAGCATCATGAATGCAATGTTTTTATTCTTGTTCTGTTAAGAGAAAAATAATAAGGATAAAATGCCGCAATATGGTAAATAATAGTAAACAAAATAATTCCATGTAATTTAAAGCGCTACTATTTTTGGTAGAAACTCTACTGCGCTTAATACGAAGTATCATATTATTACCCCTGCTGCAGCGCATCCCGGCTGTAGCTGAGCCGCCATATTCAATGGGTCCGTAATTGGTGGCCATATTGTGAACCATTTTAGGTTTCTACATTGTGTTAAAAAAAAGTGTACCCAACTTTGGTAGCTCCTAATTAAAAAGTAACTTGTCTCCTGTCCAATGATACTATATTAAAAATATTTCTTCCACGGGTGGCTGAGCAACAGGGTCTTTTAAACTTTTAAAGTGAATGTAGGCCAGGCCATATGCATGTGCTTCTTTCGTCTTAAATCCTTTTAGCAGTTAAATTATGCCTTGATAATGCAATGTACCTAGGCGTTCAGAGAACCTTGTATCAATCCATAGGATAACCATTAATTATTTTGAACAGCCTACTAACTTCTTGTCTCATACTTCTTGGTCATACTCTGTATTTTACGACTTGTAAGCAAGCATGCACCAACTATATCATCAACTTCGAAGAACCTAAAAAGGGGGAAAATACTGGGAGAAAACGATGGATGACTAATGCTATTTTAAAATCAATCAAGAAGAAGCACAAGTTGTATTCTAAACTAAAGGCATCAAAATCTCAACAGAAAGACGAGGAAGTATACAAGAGGTATAGACATTTTCTAACTACAGTTCTACGAAATGCAAAGAGACAATATTATAGTAACCTCTTCTTCATTAAAAAGAATGATAGTCATAAAACGTGGAAAACAATTAACGAGTTGTTGAGTGGTGGAAAAGTCAAAAATAAAGTGACCAATTGTAGAGAAATTAGCAAGCTCATGTGCTGTAGAGAATAGAGTGATAACATCTGACAATGAAATAGCTAACTAATTTAACAACTCTTTTGTAAACATAGGTCCGAAGCTGGCAAAGGAAATACCACCAGCCAGTGAATTCTGACTTTACAGAATATTAAGAATATAGAACAGAAAAATCACTATTTTTAAAACTAATAGTATTAGTTTTAAAAATTATTCCATTCTGGACTATTTCTTCATTTCTGGACTGTAAAAAAATACAGAAAATGCTATTTAATCCTTGTTTATTAAATCTTTTATTAACCACCGATTCGAGGATTAAAAAAAAAAAATGATGTATGATATAAAACAAATATACCCCTCAGCAAATTGCACTATTGGAGTCGCCTCTTGCGCATAGTTTTAACCAGAACCTCTCAAGACAGTGTATATTTGTATACTACAGAGCACTATAAGCGTTATACCAATCTACAGAGCACTAAATGGTATAAGAGTTATACCAATCTAAAGACCACTAAATGGTATAGTATTACAGAGAATGAATTGAAATGCCACTTACAGACTTTAGATACCAAAAAGCATGTGGATATGATAATTTGCCGGCAAGATTGTTGAGGGATGCTGCCATATACATTTCAAGCTCATTAACATATATTTCCAATCTTTCCATAAAAGAGGTAAATTTCCAGACGCTCTGAAAATAACAAAAGTGGCACCTATTTTTCGCGCACACCCAAACAAAAATTATGGTTCTCCTCTCCATCACCCCCCCCCCGCGTATTCACCGGCTTGATGAATCGCTGCTAGATATTTCCTCACGAATTGGGCCCCCCACAAAATATGTGCTCTTACCCACTCTCCCCCCCCCCCCCCCCCCACTTTCACCGGCTGGATCCGCCCCTGGTCAACGTTAATAAGTGAGCAATTATTGTACTTTTTTTTGGAATGAGATAACACACATCATGGCTTTTGACCCACATTCATAGCTTCAGGTCAAACTTGGTACAAGAGGATTTTGATTTTTGAAAGGCCTGCTACCCAGTTATCTGTGGCAGCACAATTATGAATATGGTACACAGGATATTAGTTATACTGTACCATGAAATATGATTCAAGACGCATAGGTAATTATAACTTTTTAATTACAAGCTACCAAAGGATTGCTTACAAACATGACAAACTATATTCTTGAACTCGAATCGTATGGCCCGCAATTTCCGAGTTATTTCTGATCGACTGTTTTGAGCTTGCTACAAAATGGTGCTCAGCAGCTGTTTAACCATAGTATTCTAGTCACTCTGGTAAACATTGTCCACCTCAAACTCCGATATTTCAAGTATAAAACATGATTATCGCCGATTTGTAACATTTTGACTTACTTAAATTTTGGATTCACTAATCAGGAGATAATTCATACTCTATCTCTCTATTTCAAGTGAATATGTGTACACTGAAGATACCTTTTCTTTATCGTTAATATAAGGTAGACTCAGCATTTTGTAGACGTTTTTGTTTTGTTTTGTTGTAAAATAACCATTTCAGGTCTTCTTTATATTTGTCTTCATAATAATATAAACATATTCACATTTTTAGCATTTGCCTCCATTTCTGGAGGCCTATACATGGTTTTGTAATATTTTCTTCTTTTTGTAAACGTTAACTTAATATGTAAATAAAAATATGAAGAAGTCTCTTTTTAGTTGTTTTCCTTTTAAATTTTTTTCCAACAAAACTTATAGTAAATAGTAAAAAGTGCATAATTCAAAATAATATCAACATCTTTTTCCTTCTTTGAAGTAAAATCAATACCAAACAATAGATGACATGGTTTGAAATTAAAATTAGACATGAAATATTTCTTTATAGATAAAAAAAAAAGAAAAAAAAAAAGAACATGTGCATACAATCACCTGTTTGATTACAATAATAATAATATTAATAATAATAATAATAATAATAGCCTAATAGTCCACTCCAAATTTTATTAAACCGAACTGGAAATTCTTTTTGCCCAATTGATCGTGAGCCCGGCAGCCACTGCGCCAGATCGACGTTGCTCTATCCCTATTTGTTGAACGCCGAACAAGGTAGCAACAACTCGCATCTTTTAACGTCTTTTGGTATGACGCGGCCGGGGTTCGATCCCACGACCTCCGGTTGTGAGGCGGACGCTCTACTGCCTGAGCCAACACTCCGGTGATAACATTTATCATTGGCATTAACTTTCCATTTAAACAAATTATATGGTATTGCTAAAATATTATTCATGAATTTGAAATTGAAAGTAATTAGTGAGCTGTCTTTTTAAAATTTTAACTTAAATAACCAAACATCTGACCACACAGGTATCTATTCAATTTCCAAAGTATTACGCCAAAATCCCTCTGCTCTAGATTTTTCGATTTTTGTTTTAATTAACTCTTGATATATTCTTTTAACTGTCAACTGTCTAACTGAAATCATATCCTCAATCAATTTTTATATCATTATATACAAACGCTGTGGATCTAAATTCCATATACTCTCCATGTTCTACATTCATATCTGAAAGTATACTAACATATTCCCGAGTGATTGAATCGCTCTTCTAATACGTGCATATTGACTATACCAACTTCCATCCTTAAATAATATTTTCGCACTTAACTCATTAACTGATAGAAAACCTTTACCATCCATTAAATCCCCAACAAACAAAATGACTTACAAGTTGCCTTTTTCGTTTTGTCTTATACACGTAGTGCCATAAGAGTTATCTTAATATTCAATATCTAGAGGTCACTTATTACTCTCTTAAATCCATTTTGTTTATACCGTTTATAATATCTTTTATACTTAGTTTCATGTTTACAAATTACAGCCATGACTTACAACCTACCTTTTTCGTTTTGTCTAATACACGTAATGTCACACTGGACACTCGACACTCAATATTTGACGAAAGTGATGAAACAAATATCTTAAAATATACAAAAACAGAGTACCAAAACATTATTTCAGTGATAATGAATAACAAGACAGGTACATGTAGGTCTATTCCCGTATAGTCAGTCAGCTTTTCCCCCGACAGCCAACCAATCTTTCCTGGTAGTCTGATCCAAAAAAAAAAAAAAAAAAAAAATATATACCCGCGGTTAACCTAAATTAGGTGACCTTACCCCCCCCCCCCAACGAAGAAAAATGTCAAATTTTGAAATTTCGAGACCAACAAAAAAAAAAAAAAAAAAGTGTCCGCTTACCCCCCCCCCCCCCCCCCCCCCCCCCTGAGCGACTTTTCGACCGGCGCGATTTTCAAATTTTCGGGAGCAAAATATTTAAAACCCCCCCCCCCCCCTTGAAAAAATCCTGCGTACGCCCCTGGTCTGATCTAATCTAATCGACCAGATGCGAATGTGAAAAACCATATATATATACACTGTATATATATATATGTGTGTGTGTGTGTGTGCGTGTGTTTGTATTCTTAATCTTTAAATTGCAGGAAATAGTATAGATTTTTTTGTTGAAAATCATAAAGAAAATAAAGTAGGCTTTTAAAAGAGAGAGAACAGCAATCGTAAGTTTATGACACATGTTTGTTTTAATACTCCTTTTAAAATCACACACTAGTGATCGACAAAGTTCCTGTTTTCTCCGTCATTAAGAATTTTGTTCAGGTCCCCTACTTTTATTCTTTCCTTTAAAGGGCAATCCTTGGTTGATTTGTATGAAAGAAGACAAATGGCAGTAACAGAATCGCAGAAGTTGCAATGAATTGGACCGATAGTAAGGAAGTTATTAATGTTTAAAATATAAGATCACTAAGTCTATGCGAATCCCAAATTGGAAGTTCGGTCAGTGGATTGTGGCGTCGGACGTGAATAATTCTCCCATTTGCCGTGTACAAAAATACCATTAATTTCAGTTTCTGTCGTAAGTTCCTTTTCCTTTGGGGCACTACTCAAAATATGTTATATAGATAGCATATTATTATAGGACCTCTAAAAAGTATAGACTCTCCTGAGCAATGAATTTGTAACAATTTAAATTTTAGTCATTTTATTTGTTGGAACAGATGGGAAAATAGTCCGGCACTACATTACATTGACATTACTGCTTCAGTTAATTTGAATTTGCCCATGCGTATAAGTAATTACAACTTCAACAAAATCATAACTTTCTTATATTTAGTCAGATTTGATTGAAACTTTCATCAGTTAGTTTCTCTGACTTTTCAACTTTCTTTTAGAGAAGTTGTCTATTTGGGTTTGATTGCCCTGTAACAAAAATTGAATTTTCTATATTTTTCCAAATTTTCGTAAGGTCTAGCCCAGCCAATTATGTCTCATTTTGTCGTGGCGGGTCACTATTGCCTCTATATAGCTCTTGTAAAGACAAGATTTGAATTGTGTCTAGGATATGAAGGCCTATTTATTTAGGCTGCTTTGAAAAGATATATTTAATCGCCGACTAGTATAAGCATCTGTATTGAAGTACATACATGTATTAGTATCCTGATGGGCCGTTGCCAATTAGATCCAGTCGTTCACCCTTTCCCCTCACTCACACAAACACACACCCGCACGCACACTCACACACACATGCCGGCCATGCCGATACAACAACATGATCTAAAAATGTACGCCCTAAATATATACACATACTATAATACTGACACCATACGATATCAGGGAGATGAGACTAAGGTGAGATAAAAAAAAAAATTATGTGTGCCCATGCCTTGAGCCATAATGCATAGTCGTACAGAGGATTTTTTTTAGTTCGGGGACCGGAGTAAAATGCAATGAAATATTTAAAATTTATTGCATTTTCTTTGTTTTTTGTTTGTTTGTGGGAACTGCCCCTACACTAACCCCCACTGCGTACAGTCATGGTTCTGTGGCCAAGCAATGGCCTCATAACTGTGAGGCCCCGTGATCAAAACCGTGTCGATGTGCTATATTACTGCCCTTTTGTGGGGCATCAATCCTCATTACTGTCATTTATGACTTAAGGGCGTAGGTGCCCTAGTTGATAAGCATAGTAGCATACACATGCTTTATCAGTCACGCAAAACAAACACTGGCCAATTATTATTCAATAAATTCTGAGAATGTATACTATTATCTAGATCTATTAGGAATAAATCATTGCCAAAATAATTCCATAAATTGGGGTAAACAAAATATATGCCAACTATGAGCGACAGTGTACATGTAGAAGTAGGCCTAGTAGTTTAGGTATCATTCTGATCCTTATTATCCTGATTATCTTTTCCAATACGTCTAGACGATAAACTCATGACAATTGACATTAAATGCATCTGGCTCGAATTTTGCTTAGGTATTTGGTACTGGATGATTTAAATGGTAAAAAATGAACTTGTGTCCTATTCATTCTAGTCTTATTCATTTGCATTATGTTTTATTCATTCAAGTTCTAATGTTTCTGACTGTTTTCAAGACAATATCTATTTTGTCGATCATAGTTCTATATAGCTTGATATATCACGGTAATTTTGAGAGAAAAGCAATCCAAGCAACTATTTCTAAATTGTAGCGACAATCGCGTTCGCCTTTGCTGCTCTTCAATAATACTTGACAAGCAGTATTAATTAATTTACCAAGGACTCATGATAAATTCGTTTAACAGTTGATTACCCTCGGTTGATTCATTTGTTCGGATTATTTGGCGGCAGAGGCGGCGGAGCGACTTTCAAAGTTTTTTTTTGGGGGGCACCAACAAAAAGGGGCACCTTCAAAGGGAAATCTCATAGCGAAAATGTACAATTTTGGGGCATTGGTATATATATAACCCTATATTGTGATTACATTACCACTATTTGTTTCTATTTATACATCATATAGGATATTGCTTAAGCATCATACTTTGCAGTTGGGTGTGGTGGTCTAAAAATTCATTTGCGAGCGAGGATTAATTTGAAGAGTTGTTAGGTCCCAGTGCGAAAAATTACATCTTATAAAGAGGAAAAACCCAATCCGCGTGGGGTTAAAAGCACATTCTCATAACGGAAGACTAAAAAGACCTTTAATAAGTAACATATTTATAACATCTATAAATGTGAGCGAGCGTAGCGAGCGAGCTTTGGGGGAAATTGATCTTAATCGCTTGAAATTACGGCACGTTTGATGATGAGAAAAAAAGGGGACACTTATCGAAAGGAATGAGCGCAGCGCGCAGACTCTTGATTATGTATAGTGTATTGTATCTACGGATTTGATGTATTTACATCTTGTTTCCTTGTCAACGGATGTCACAACTGTCAATCCCTTCAAGCCTCTAGTGCTATATGTTTTAAATTAGAAAATATCTTTGTCATAATTGTAATATTGAAATGTAATTTAAAGATGTACATGTATGCACCTCATCTAATGACATTATGTGGAGTATATCGGTTTTATTTCCATGGATATGTCTTAAGTTATTACTTACTAACAACCTTATGAAAGGAGTGTCGTATAAGTACATGTAGTTGGTTATTAAGCATGTTCAGGATACATTGGGTGATTCCGGCGTCCGGGTTTTTATTCCGTCAAAAAGTTTATTATTAAAGATTAAGATTGGGATTGATTTTTTTGTTGTGTTTAGGGTTAGGGTTAGTATTTGGTATAGAGAAGGATCCAGGGCAAAGATATTATCTTCAACCTTTAACAAAAATTTACCGAAGGAGGTTAACAGCAGGGAATTCTCCATTTTCCTTTTGTATTGCATTTACTTCCACGAGCCTTGCCAAAGCTGTTTATATTTTGTATTTCCTCACTGAGTGGCTTGAAGATTCCAACACCTCTTTACGCGCACATCTAACTTTGGTTACCCCCCCCCCCCCCCGATTTTATTAAAGCCTACTTTCTGGATACGCCATCCAATCGAATCCAAAAGATATTTGATATAGCGCCCTTTCCTTGCAATTACAAAGCGCTGCACACACGCTCCACTCTCATAATACGTCGGCCTTATGCCAAAAGGGCCTTAACCCGATTTTGGGGGTTATTGAGTTATTAACATCACCTAGTAGATTTCAACATTCTCTTTAAAATGATATGCTTCACTTGTTGAAATTCGATTTATTTATGAAGATAATTATGAATGTCAAAAGGCCTTTAACGCGTATCTCATCTTTTGCCTTACGCCAAAAGGGCCTTTAATTACCTACACGGCAAATCTTTTATCAATGACAGATTATTTCGTGTTTTTTTTCAGTAGAAACATCATTAAAACACATGATTAGTCTAGAATAGACACAATGTACTTAGAATCTGAAAGTATATGTCATGAATTTAGATCATGAATTCTGAGTGAGATTTAAAGATACTATGTCCCCTTTGCAGCCAACTTTGAGGGAATTATGAATATGTCATGTATGTCCTATCTGTGAAATTCAAATGTTTGTAGTGTTCTAATATTTAAATTATGCAAGGAAACCTGTTTACTTGCTAGACTTCACTGTCAGACACTATTGAGTGACTGACTGGCTTTTTTCATCTTTGGTATTAACATACATAAAATGAGCTGGAAAGGGTACATGAACATGTCTACATAACCCACTTCTTGTAATGGCCAAAATTAAACTGATTGAATCTTTGCGCAGCATAAAACGTACGACCATTCACTACAATGGTTTGAAAAATCAGACTATTACTTAATGGCTCTATAGCTCCTAAGTCGATTTGACAACTGGTAGTCGTTATTTTCCCACTAAAATACATTTTCAAGCCCCCCTTTTTTTAGGGAAGTTCTAAATTAGTATTGTCTTTCAAATGCCGTTGGAATTTCACCTTTTCATTTTTCTGGCCTGCAAATGGGGCAGAGTACCTTTAAGTTAGATGTAGATGCATGACATGCGACCGACTCATTGAAATACGCAGATGTCAACGTATGGGACTGAAATGAAAATAAACAACGAAAAAGGTGTCCTAAATGAGCCATCTTTAAAAATTAACTTTAACCAAAGCTGCATTATATTAATAAAAATATTCAGATATCAGAAATACTTTTTCTAACATTTTAATTAATCAGTTTTATCAGTTATCGTGCCGTAGCAGTGGCTTTTTGGCAAACCAAAGTTGTTGCGAAACAAGAAAATTTCTTTATGCCAGAAGGGCGCTAACGATAATGGCAGGTTAACCCTAATAAGACCGGGGCCCCTCCACATTTTTTCCGATTGCTCGGGAACGCATTTGGATGGCGCCCCGCCGCTCGCTGACTTTTTTCTTTGAAATCTTGCGCATCTTAAAAAAAAATTGTTGAAAATCGGACCAATTAAGAGGGGGGAAAAGAATGCCAATGAAGATGGAAAGTAGATGACAGAATGTATATATTGCTAGCCGGAAAAGGGTAATATCTGGTATCAGGATAACGACATTTAACTCATATCAATTTAATTGTTTCATATGCCAAAAAAGAAAACATGAATGATGAAAAAGGAGGTTTGGCATGAATTCTATTTGAGAACCTTTTGATTTGTCATCTTCTTTCATTTTATAAAAAAAGTATAATTATATTTTCTACTATCTAATTACATTGAAACATGTATTCTTTGAATTTTTTTATTCTCGGTAATATTTTTGAGAAATGAAAGTCGGCGACTTCATATGTTCAAGGTATAAAAATTGCACTTCCCATGATGTGTCTTAATTATCTTTCCCTCTTCCATACAAACACAGCAATTCCTGGCTCTTGCTCTTACATGCGTTGTCATGCTTGCATACCATTCCCTCACGGTGGAGAAATATAGCACATCCAACAGAGACGTAATGACCCAAAGCAAGACCAGAACCTATCCGCAACCTGTGCTTCAAAGGAAATGCGTACCCGTGAACAGTGTGGTCTTCATCAAGACTCACAAAACTGGAGGCACAACTATCAGTTCCATTTTGAACAAATACGGTGAGCGGCACAACATGTCCTTTATCGCCAACAAACGTGATCCTACCAGAGGCCATTTCCGCTTTGTCCTGGTCGAGAACAAGACCATCATGCCACCACTGGGAGTTTCCAACCAGGATTATACAAACTACAAGAATTATAACTTGATGACATTCCATGTCATTTTCCTAAAGAATGAGGCCAAATTGAAGCAGCTAATGAGTCCAGAACCGAGATTCATTACCATTTTACGGGACCCAACCAAGCAATGGGAGTCGGCCTTCTTTTTCTTTAAAGGGGACGCGAGAATGAAAGTCCCAGGAAAAACACCAATTCAAAAAGTCGATAATTTCATTAAACGACCACTCGAATATTGGTCAAAAAAGGGAAAAGGATTATTCACAAGCCAATATAGAAACGGACAGTGGGTAGACATTCTTGGGAGTTCAAGTTCTGTAAATGATAATATGACACATGTAAAGGAACTGATTCAAGAACTTGATGAAAAGGTACATTTAGTGCTTCTTACCGACTATATTGATGAATCGTTGGTACTGCTTAAACGTCTCCTGTGTTGGGAGTTCGAAGATTTACTGTACGTTAAGATGAACCAACGTCCATCAGATTTGAGCGCAGTGATGAGCGAGGACCAGCGAGAGAAGATTAGAGAGTGGAATAAAGCAGACATGCTTTTATATAATCATTACAATCGAACTCTCTGGAGAAAGATAGCTGAAATTGGTCCAAACTTCTACAAGGATTTCGACGCATTCCAGAAAATGTTGGACAACTATGGTCGATGGTGCAATATTACAATGATAACTAATAAAGTTAGGAAGGTACCTGTTGCTAGAAACTCTTCAGATTTGTGTCAAAGACTTGTAGCAGATAGAACCAAATACTTTCGAAAAATGATGGAGCGCCAAACAAACCAGACCAAATTGTCCCAGAATGCCACTCAAACCGCTTAACTATACTGGTATGACGGGCCATTAATAGTAGAATATATACTCAGACTGGGGAATATATTGCAAATTTTACAATACCGTTCAACTGGGTGGAGGTAAAAAGCAAATTTGTTGATTATTTTATAAGCACCATTTTATAATAATTATTATTATTATTGCTATTATTATTATTATAATTCATCATTATTATCATGACAGTTATGCATATCAACTGACAATGATGGAAATTTAGGGTAGGGGTGCCCATTCCCATCCCCGTCATGTAGCTATTCGGGCCAGATCATCATTTTATTTCAATTTAATCAAACAAACATTTATTTCCTTCACAAAAACAAAATGAACATAATTATCATGAAATATATATTTATAATATTAGGTAGGAAGGAGGCGAAATTCCCTAAAAGCACAAGGCTTATGGTGGGGTCACGACAGGGGCGTACGCAGGGGGGGGGGGGGGGGGGGGGTGGGGGTTTGGGGTTCAACCCCCCCCTTTGGTATTTTTATGTATGTAAACCCCCCCTAAAAAAACCTAAAACCCCCCCCCCCCCCTTTGGGTTTTTTTTTATTATTTTTTTTATTATTATTATTCAAAAAAAAAAAAAAAATTATACTCACGGCTAACCTAAATAAGGTGACCTTACCCCCCCCCCCCCCCCAACGAAGAAAAATGTCAAATTTTGAAATTTTGAGACCAAAAAAAAAAAAAAGTGTCCGCTTACTATAGAAACGGTGTGATGAAAAATAATATTTTGGGTAAAAAATACTTTTGTAATATGTAATTAATATGAAACATGACATAAGTGTCTGGATACAATAATTTATAATTGTCTGGTTGATTGGGAACCAGATTCAGAACACAGTCAGGTATTCTTGGCTTATAAGAAAATCCATATTCATGGCATAGACGAAGATAATGAATATGTTACTCCCATCCCCTATTCAGCACTATCATAATTGTTAGTGTGTACACGTAATAATCAGAATTGTTGGTATGAGATTCAGCACCAGCACTTTTACAATGGTAACGAATCATCAAAATATGAGAATGTCGATAAGTTACATTACTTGTTGTTTAACAGCTCATATTTATAATAGTCTCGAATAGTAACTTCCTGAATTATTACTAATAATTAATATGATGGTGACCAGGCGCGTACGCAGGGGGGGGGGGGGGGGGGTTTGGGGGGTTAAACACCCCCCTTTGGTAATTTTTTTTGTGTAAACCCCCCCCAAAAAAAACCTAAAACCCCCCCCTTTTGGATTTTTTTTTTTTTTTTTTTTTTTTTTATTATAAAAAAAAAAAAAAAAAAAAAAAAATCCCATAGCCGACCTTAAAAAGGTGACCTTACCCCCCCCCCCCCAACGGAGCAAAATGTCAAATTTCAAAATTTCGAGACCAAAAAAAAAAAAAAAAAGTGTCCTCTTACCCCCCCCCCCCCCCCCCCCCCCCCCCCCCCCCCAACGGTCGGCTGAGTCGTTGCGAAATTTTCGGACCGATTTATAAATGTTAAAACCCCCCCTTCAAAAAATCCTGCGTACGCGCCTGATGGTGACAAGATATCCAAATGTTGTAAATGGTATTCATGGGAAGGATAATAAAGTTGGAATGTTTGCTCGAAAATTTGAAAATGTAAATAATAATGTGAGTTTCAATGAAAAGGAATGACTACTCTAAAAAAAAAAATCAACATCGATAGTTCCTTAGATGAGAGGTGTAGATGTGATTCATGTATGCAAGGTGATCATATAATATCAGCAGATGAAGTACGTTATGCCATAAAGAAGCTGAATAAGTCTATAAGAAGGATGATTTTACTGGAGTTATGTCAGATCAATTTATTTATGGAGAAAATGTGATAAGTAAATATGTTGCTTTGTTATTTTTCTGCAATGATTTGGCACAGGTTTTTAGAAGCACGATGAACACTATTCCAAATGGTCAGGTCGATTGGAAAATTTGGGTGTTTCATTTAATTAATAACCTTGAATAGTATCATTGGAAAAAATCTTGAATTAGTCATTATGAAAAGAGAAATAAATCATCTATGTACGAATGATCTATAGTTACGTTTTAACGAGGGATTATCTATAACTATGTGTACGAGTATGGTGTTAGTATAATTTGTTCTTGAGAAAAGTAATGTGTATGGACTTCTTTTAGATGCTAGTTAGGCCTTTGATAGAGTGAATTTGGTAAAAATATTTGAAATAATGTTAGAAAAGCGATATGTCCTATGTTCTGCAAGCTGCTTTTGAATATGTAATTGGATCAAAGATTAGACCCAGATGAAATGGAATTTATTCTGATTCTTTGTTATGGTTACTGACGATGGGATTTTTATCGCCTTGTCTGTTTTGTATGTATATTGATGGTCATCTTTCCCATTCGAAGGCACTTGGAAAAGGATGCTTGATGGATTAAATCTTTGCAGGTACTTTTTCATATGCTGAAGATTCGATTTTCTTTTTGTCTTTGCCTCATCAGAGGATTTATTATACCCTCCCATGCCATAAGTATTGCAACATGATGAAATTCGTTAAATTTGTGGTTAAATTTGTGTAGATGGGAACATTGATAACGCCAAATATCGAGATATTCTGGACGCCCACTTGTTTCCATCCATTGCTAACATCTTTGGCAACGCGCAACACCCGTTCGTCTTCCAGGATGACAACGCACCCGGCACACAGGGCAGCCAGGATGGACCAATGGTATGACGAAACTGGCGTCAACAGGGTGCAGTGGCCGGCGCAATCACCAGATGCTAACCCGATAGAGAATCTGTGGGATGACATCAAGAGAGCCAACACCAAAGACCGACCAACCACGAGGGAAGGTTTGGTCCGCTCTATCTTCAGGGCCTGGGGCAGCATCACCCAAGAAAGATTGCAATGACTCTACGCGACGATGCCAAGAAGGATGCGCGCCATCATTAGAAGGCGAGGATATCCAACAAAATACTAGAGACTCGTGAATCTTACATGAAAAATGACTCAATAAAATGTGCCTGATAGTATGATAAAAAATGATGCACTACATATTCATTAAAACAGCACTCATTTTCATGTAATTATTTGTCTCCTGTGTAATGTGTGTGTCTATGTTGCAATACTTTTGGCACGGGAGGGTATACATGTTTTACATTCAAAGATATAATGCTTAAAATCAAACTTACATAACTACAAATGCATCATTATTGGCATAACAAAGAATGTACATTAAGTTTGTTTTGATGATTTGATTATGTTATCACCATATGTGTCAGCCTGGACAAAAAAAAAAGATTGTTTTTGTCTGGATTATGCTCTTCAATTTGATTTAAAATTTGATAGTGAGGAAAGTCAACTTATCATATTAAAATGTGATGGAAAAGAAGCGTTGAATCCTATGATAAAGATCACTGGGAAACTGTCAAAGCAGTTGATACAATATGTCATCTTGAAAACGTTATGTCCTATGTGATTATGAATGTTGATCTTACAAAGCTATTGGCGATTTCAATCGTCAATGAAATATATTGCTGAGAAATTTTAAATACGCTAATTAATGTGATGTTCGTAACGTTCTCGGTCACA
>JAVYIG010014773.1:0-39579 GCA_035222895.1 Strongylocentrotus droebachiensis | reverse complement strand
TTCGTTCTTAATCCTTGTCTGAATTGAGTCACCCTTCCCTCTCCCGCGCGAAGCGCGGAAGCTTTGTCGTTTCATTAAATTATTAGAGAAAGAAGACGATTCGTTGTACCGTTCTCGATTCTTAATCATTGTCTGAATTCAGTTTCCATACCCCTCCCGCGCGAAGCGCGGAAGCTTTGACGTTTCATCAAATCATTAGAGAAAGAGTACCGTTCTCGACTCTTAATCCTTGTCTGAATTGAGTTCCCCTCCCCCTGCCCCCCTCTCTCGCGCGAAGCGCGGAAGCTTTGACGTTTCATTAAATTATTAGAGAAAGAAGACGATTCGTCGTTCCGTATTCGGTTCTTAATCCTTGTCTGAATTGAGTCACCCCTTCCCTCTCCCGCGCGAAAGCGCGGAAGCTTTGACGTTTCATTAAATTATTAGAGAAAGAAGACGATTCGTTGTTCCGTTCTCGGTCTTAATCAATGTCTGAATTCAGTTTCCCCCCTCCGCGCGAAGCGCAGAAGCTTAACGTTTCATTAAATTATTAGAGAAAGAAGACGATTCGTTGTACCGTTCTCGATTCTTAATCATTGTCTGAATTCAGTTTCCATACCCCCTCCGCGCGAAGCGCGAAAGCTTTGACGTTTCATTAAATCATTAGAGAAAGAGTTACCGTTCTCGACTCTTAATCCTTGTCTGAATTGAGTCCCCCCTTCCCTCTCCCGCGCAAAGCGCGGAAGCTTTGACGTTTCATTAAATATTAGAGAAAGAAGACGATTCGTTGTACCGTTCTCGATTCTTAATCATTGTCTGAATTCAGTTTCCATACCCCCTCCCGCGCGAAGCGTGGAAGCTTTGACGTTTCAGTAAATCATTAGAGGAAGAGTACCGTTCTCGACTCTTAATCCTTGTCTGAATTGAGTTACCCCCCCCCCCCCCCCCCTCTCCCGCGCGAAGCGCGGAAGCTTTAACGTTTCATTAAATTATTAGAGAAAGAAGACGATTCGTTGTACCGTTCTCGGTTGTTAATCATTGTCTGAATTCAGTTTTCCCCCTTCGCGCGAAGCGCGGAAGCTTTGACGTTTCATTGAATTATTAGAGAAAGAAGATGATTCGTTGTTCGATTCTCGACTTAAATCCTTGTCTGAATTCAGTTTTCCTCCTCCCGCGCGTAGCGCGTAAGCTTCTGACGCTTCATTAAATTATGAGAGAAAGAAGATGATTCGTTGTCCCATTCTCGATTCTTAATCCTTGTTTGAATTCATTTTCCCCCTTCCGCGCGAGGCGCGGAAGCTATGACCTTTCATAGTTTAATGCAATTATTAGAGAAAGAAGATAATTCGTTGTTCCATTCCCAGTTCCCCCTCCAGCGCAAAGCGCAGAAGCTTAACGTTTCATTAAATTATTAGAGAAAGAAGATGATTTGTTGTTCCGTTTTAGACTTGTCAAAAATGTTTCTTTGTCTGCTCCTTTTTTCGTCCTATGTCCTCTTACTGCCCCTACCACCCCTAGCTACGCATGCTTTAAAGGGAAAATGAAACAATCACGATTGTGATAGCATACAATTAGGTCAGTAGAAATGAAAGGGGAAAAAAAGATCTATTTATACACCAACCATGAAAAAAATCGCGACCGGGAGCGTCATATCTTAGTTTTGTGTTATCGGGCGAGGGCCGGGGCGTAGCGACCAAGCGAGATTTTGCAATGTAGAATGCTGAAATTATGCATTCTAGAAAATCCTTTAGTCCAATATGTACGTTCTTTCCGCTACATGTATATTTCTTTCTAGCTATATATCTAAATTTCCGGGGGGACGTGTCCCTTTATCGGGCCCAGGATCGCCGCCGCTGTCCATTATCACTACCAACATGAGTTCAAATATAAGCACAAGCGAGTTGGTATGAGCTGAATCCAAATGAAGGGCAAAATAAGAGTTGTGAAGCGGCCCTTCCGTTAATTTAAAATTTGACTGTTTAGTATATAGCTTCTATTTGAAAGACATCCAAAATATTGTGCCCTTTTCAATTTTTTTTCAAAAAGCAGGGGCTGTTTGTAACGTTTAACTTTGAATCCGTGGCTCGAGATTTTATGCGGCCGGCCCGGCCCCCTCTATTCAATAACGTTTCCCAAGCCTTCTGGAATGACCCCAAATCTCCCGATTACAGTTTTTCCCTTATTCGTCGTTACTGTCACTTAGCGCCATTTCCTTGTCTTTCCCCCTTTCTCACCCGACTTTTCTCTTCCCCTTCCCCACCCCCCCCCCCTTCCCCACCCACTCAGTGTTATCTAGGGTACGCGCATGTATGTTCCCTCTCTTAGTTTGAAAGCACCCCTTTATCTTCGGTGTGTAAAGTCAGTGCGGGCCGGATTTGTGTGTATTACGGGCCGGACTTTGTTGCGTGAAAAGTAACCCTTTATCGGAAATTTTGGGAACACAAAATCGGTCCCCGGAGTGGGAGTGAGTGTGGTGGGGGGGGGGGGGGGGGGGGGGGGGTATCTTCTTCTTTTTTTCTTTCTCTCTCTCTCTCTTCTTTCTTTCTCTTCTCTTTTCTTTTCTCTTCTCCTTTCTTTTCTCTTCTCCTTTTTTTCTTCTCTTCTCCTTTCTTTTTTTTTCTCTTTATTTTTTTGCGCCGCCAATAGGGGGGGCCGCGGCCGTTTCGGCCCCCCCTGGATCCGCCACTGGATTATGATGGTACTAACGTTCATGTTATAAATTATATACATGATCGAATCTCGGTTTGTTTGACTCTCGACTCGATCTATTTCCCCTCATTCTACTGATCTAATTTTCCTTTTCACCGGATTACGAGACCACTGCTTTACCGACTGAGCCATCGCGCCTTCTCTATATAAATAGTATGTCGGTCAAACGAACTCTAGCAGAAGGCTGAGAGGAGGGTTAGGAGTCCTCGCTAAACAACCTCTTGTAAAGGGAACTACCATTACTGAAAGAACCTGTAGTAAATATTATGTGGCTAAAGGTCAGCCATTTATTTTCGGCTTTAGAAATGCCTAATATATACATTCCAAACTGTTAATTCATCACACACATTGAGCACAGGAATAAATATAGAGATATTTGGAAACCTCGGGAGGAAATAAAATACTGAACGCAAAAGCGAGAACAGTTATTATTATGGGATACCTCAATGCCCATATTAATCAAGATGAATGTGACTTCATCAGACTTGATTCATTTGATCCATTAATACACTCTCTACCTAGCTAGTGCTTACATTTCAGACACAACCCCCTCAACGTCGAAACTTGTCGATACAGCAAGTCACTACTAATGACGGAAAACAAAATCTGGATCTCTCCGCATAACTGCTCAACTCTGAAGATTATTCGGTCAGACAATGGAAACAGCACCTTTCTATAATACAAGAGGTGTTTCAATCGATGATTACTGCGCGTATGTAGTGCCTCACTAGTAAATAATTCTATATTGTTCTTCCCTCCATTATCCGATCATTGCCAAATGACGTTGACCCTTCAATCATTTGTATTCGCCAATTACGACATGGAATAACATGACATACAGCCATACAAATGAACCCGAACGTTTGAAGGTCAATTCTTAACAAAACTATTTAAAACAAACAAAAATGTTGAAAAAAAAATCAATTTAGATATGTCAAAAATCTTATTAAATGATTCAAACAAAAGAAGGATAAAAAAGAAGGATAAACGAAACAGTCGACACCTTTACTCAAAGGTCGCTGCTGGCGTTTTCGTAAAACAAAAAATGAGAGTTAAGGTCAAGAAAAAGGGACAAAATCATTGTTTTATTCGATATATACAGTGCGTCCCAGAAAAAACGAAACCGAGAAGTATCGATGTTTTATCATAACTTAATCACAACCATAATTAATGAATGATACACATTTGGAAAGCTTAGAGTCTCCTCTTTCAGTTGATGCTACTCAGATGATGCATATTTCTCGCATGAGTGATTAAAAGCAATTTGAAGGAAGGAAACCAAAAAGACATTTGGCGGGCGGTATTTTAATTTCGAAGAAAAATTCACATTTCTAGAAAGTTGAGTTTCTGCCCTTTTATATGACACCTCAATCAGGAAAAATGAGTGAGGAATAACAAAGTTCTGTTTGTTTAAAGTAGCCCTTACATTTTCATAATTTTAACAAACGAATTCGTTTTCACTGGGTGCCTGTCGTAGCAAAAAGCAGATTTGACAAAAGACTTAACTCCGTTTCGTTGACAATCAGCCATGCATGAAGACTCTCGTCTACGGCTGATTGTCAACGAAACGGAGTTAAGTCTTTTGTTAATTTCGTTTTTTGATACGGCAGGCAGCCAGTGAAAACGAATTCGTTTAGTAAAATTATGGAAATGCAAGCACTACTTCAAACAAACAAAACTTTGTCATTCCTCCCTCATTTTTCCTGATTGAGGTGTCATATGAAAGGGCAGAAACTCAACTTTCTAGAAATGTGAATTTTTCTTCGAAATTAAAATACCGCCCGCCAAATGTCTTTTTGGTTTCCTTCCTTCAAATTGCTTTTAATTACTCATGCGTGAAATATGCATCATATGAGTAGCATCACATGAAAGAGGAGACTCTAAGCTTTCCAGATATGTATCATTCATTAATTATAGTTGTGATTAAGTTATGATAGAACATCGATACTTCTCGGTTTCGTTTTTTCTGGGACGCACTGTATATTCAAGCTACAACTGATTTTTCAAAAAATTATGTAGAGATCTGAGAAAAACACCGTGGAATAACGTATTATGTCTAAAGGTTCATATGAACAGAAACTCTTTTGGAGAATAACAAGTAATAATCACAGAGCGTACAGCAAACATGTGCTTGATAAATTACTCTTGCTAGATAACAGAGATTTTGTTGAGACTTGTGGAAAGAATGACAAAAACAAATACATAAATTATGTGTCCATATATATTTTATAACAGCGAAAGAATGGTACGACCACCTCAAAAAGTTAATGAACAAAGATTACAAACTTACATTTGATAATGAAAAACGACTCTAAACAAACAAACTTTAATACACAAAACTTAATTATACAGTCAAAGAAGTTTTAGATGCAATTAAAACTCTCAAAAGAAGGAAATCGGGCGATATTGATAATTTATTGAATGAAATGATTATATCCTCATGGAATGTCCACATTTAAAATATGTAGACATAATAAATGCTATCTAAGAAACGGGAATTTACCCCGATATTTAGAGGGATACCCTAGTAGTTTTTTGTGTTGCGAAAATATATTTTTTCCCTATTTTTTTCCTATTTTTTCCCTATTTTCTGGAAATTCAGACTATTTTTTTCCTATTTCCTTCAAGAAAATAGGAAAAAAATAGGGCTAGTTTTTTCCTATTTTTAAGTAAAAACTATTTTTTCCCTATTTTTTTCACCTATATTTTTTTTCAGACTATTTTTTTCCTATTTCCTTCAAGAAAATAGGAAAAAAATAGGGCTATTTTTTTCCTATTTTTAAGTAAAAACTATTTTTCCCCTATTTTTTTCACCTATATTTTTTTTCAGACTATTTTTTTCCTATTTCCTATAAGAAAACAGTAAAAAAATAGTCCTATTTTTTTCCTATTTTCAAGCACAAACTATTTTTTCCACATTTTTTTCACCTTCAACTTTTGTGGACTATTTGTTTCCTATTTTTTTATAAGAAAATAGGAAAAAAATAGTTCTATTTTTTCCTATTTTCGAGTACCAAACTATTTTTTCCCTATTTTTCCACCTTCATCTTTTTCAGACTATTTTCTTCCTATTTTCTCCAAAAAAAATATGAAAAAAATAGGATTATTTTTTTTCTCTTTTCGACTTCAAAACTATTTTTTCCCTATTTTTCATCTTAATCTTTTTCAGACTATTTTTTCACCTTTATCTTTTTCAGACTTCTTTTTTACCTATTTGCGAGTACTATTTTCTTCCTATTTTTTGCACTTAAATTTTTTATGACATGATAAAAATTTGTAAACTATTTTTTGTCTATTTTCTAAACTTGCATATTTTCATTGTTTCTCCTGCCATTATCTCTGTTGTTAATTTTGCGACTTATTGGTGGTTTTAAGCTGTCGGTTCACATATTGAATAGTGAGCTCAAAGATAACCATAAATAAACCATGTGTAAAAAGAAAATGTACTCATAGAAATTTCAATTATTTTTTCCTTTATTAATAGAAAAAAAAACATTCGATCGAGATATTCCCGTTCTATGTGTGTGCAAAGTTTCAACGTAGAGGACAGTACGCAAGTACCCCTACTAGTGTCCCTTTATAGAGGGACACTAACCCCTACTAGTAACCCCTACGTAACTGAACAAGAAGGAGTCGGGCTAACTCGCCCCAGCCTCAAAGACTGGGGCGAGATATCCCGACATGATTTATCGATCGAGAGATACCAGTGGTCTGCTAATTTACGGCCAGGACTAAAGAATGTAAACAAACATCAGCCATCTAGTCTAAAAATGTACAATGTGCACAAACATAATACACATTGGTATCTCTCGATCGATGAATCGTGTCGGGACATCTCGCCCCAGTCTTTGAGGCTGGGGCGAGATGTCCCGTGGGGCGAGTTAGCACCGATTCAAAAAGAAACCCGTTATTTTTTTTCCCCCACTGCTTTTCGTGCGCTTGCTGAATCATTGTGCGCATCGGACTTTTATTGCTGATTTTCGTTCTTCAAACGTCTCCAAATCACACCAAAATGTCTTCCAGCAATTATTCTAGCGATGAAATTTCATCAATAGATAGTGACTCCTCATACTCCGATGCCTCCTTATCCCATTTTAGTGATTCTTCCCAAGAAAATGAGCCCGACAATTTTTCAAAATATTAGTCCCACTCGTAGAGATACAAGTTTGTTGTCGAATGACGGACAATCGACGAGCGGAACTGGCCCCAGAAAACAGCTGAAAAGGTACGTTTATATCTGAAACTTAATTATATTATGATATATAGATTTTTAGGCATGCCGATTTTTATTGTGTCTGTTGTTGAATATAATGCTACTTCAAAGTATAGAATGGTATTTTACGTATCAATATTCCCATGTAGTGTTGAGGTGTAGATCTACACAACTTCTGAGTGAATGAGTGAATGTAAACAAACGTGATTACAATAAATCCACGTAGAATTTCAGATTTTTTACCATTGCTACGTCTGTCAATTATATTGCCTTGCATGATATAATGTTTTGATGTGGTTTTAGGCTAAATTGTCTCTCAAATTATTTTTCTAGGAATCAGAAAACCCAACCTGCTAAGCACCACGCAAGCCAAGAAGTTGTTGTCGAATGACAGACCATCGACGAGCAGAACTGCATGGCCCCAGAAAACAGCTGAAAAGGTACGTTTATATCTGAAACTTAATTATATTATGATATATAGATTTTTATTGTGTCTGTTGTTGAATATAATGCTACTTCATAGTATAGAATGGTATTTTACGTATCAATATTCCCATGTAGCATGTACTATGTAGTGTTGAGGTTGTACTTGTACACAACTTCTGAGTGAATGAGTGAATGTAAACAAACGTGATTACAATAAATCCACGTAGAATTTCAGATTTTTTACCATTGCTACGTCTGTCAATTATATTGCCTTGCATGATATAATGTTTTGATGTGGTTTTAGGCTAAATTGTCTCTCAAATTATTTTTCTAGGAATCAGAAAACCCAACCTGCTAAGCACCACGCAAGCCAAGAAGTTGTTGTCGAATGACGGACCATCGACGAGCGGAACTGGCCCCAGAAAACAGCTGAAAAGGTACGTTTATATCTGAAACTTAATTATATTATGATATATAGATTTTTATTGTGTCTGTTGTTGAATATAATGCTACTTCATAGTATAGAATGGTATTTTACGTATCAATATTCCCATGTAGCATGTACTATGTAGTGTTGAGGTTGTACACAACTTCTGAGTGAATGAGTGAATGTAAACAAACGTGATTACAATAAATCCACGTAGAATTTCAGATTTTTTTACCATTGCTACGTCTGTCAATTATATTGCCTTGCATGATATAATGTTTTGATGTGGTTTTAGGCTAAATTGTCTCTCAAATTATTTGTCTAGGAATCAGAAAACCCAACCTGCTAAGCACCACGCAAGCCAAGAAGTTGTTGTCGAATGACGGACCATCGACGAGCGGAACTGGCCCCAGAAAACAGCTGAAAAGGTACGTTTATATCTGAAACTTAATTATATTATGATATATAGATTTTTATTGTGTCTGTTGTTGAATATAATGCTACTTCATAGTATAGAATGGTATTTTACGTATCAATATTCCCATGTAGTGTTGAGGTTGTACACAACTTCTGAGTGAATGAGTGAATGTAAACAAACGTGATTACAATAAATCCACGTAGAATTTCAGATTTTTTACCATTGCTACGTCTGTCAATTATATTGCCTTGCATAATATAATGTTTTGATGTGGTTTTAGGCTAAATTGTCTCTCAAATTATTTTTCTAGGAATCAGATAACCCAACCTGCTAAGCACCACGCAAGCCAAGAAGTTGTTGTCGAGTGACGGACCATCGACGAGCGGAACTGGCACCAGAAAACAGCTGAAAAGGTACGTTTATATCTGAAACTTAATTACATTATGATATATAGATTTTTATTGTGTCTGTTGTTGAATATAATGCTACTTCATAGTATAGAATGGTATTTTACGTATCAATATACCCATGTAGTGTTGAGGTTGTACACAACTTCTGAGTGAATGAGTGAATGTAAACAAACGTGATTACAATAAATCCACATAGAATTTCAGATTTTTTACCATTGCTACGTCTGTCAATTATATTGCCTTGCATGATATAATGTTTTGATGTGGTTTTAGGCTAAATTGTCTCTCAAATTATTTTTCTAGGAATCAGAAAACCCAACCTGCTAAGCACCACGCAAGCCAAGAAGAAGAGCAAGTCTTCCATTAAGTCCGAGAATGTGTCTGCGAGGTAAATAAATGTCCTTACTAAGTAGAAATCTAAATCTATTGTTGATAATTTTTTGGGGTATATTTATTTCAGGTAATAAATAATAAACTCTTTATGTTGTATAGCTTCCTCTCAAGGTCAAGATATTAGTTTAGCTATGAAACAATGTTTCTTGACTAAAATCAACCGATTAGCTATTCCCGTTTGAAAATGATATATCCCAACTACATATTCTGAGATTTTCATGGTCGCAGCTACCATTGTACGACCATAGGCGCTATTTGAAATTTATCAAAATTTACCGGGAGCACCGGTAAATTTTTATATTCAATTTTTCTTGAAAACAAGTGTTTTAGGGGCTAATTTTTTTAGTGCTCATAATGCAGGGGCATCCAAATATATCAAAATTGTAAAGATTCACTATCCACCCAATTTTCGAAATTTCCCAAAACTTTGTATTACCTTTAAGATCTGACATCAAAATATTAGAGTAGTTTACCTCATCATTATGCTAGAAAAATAATGTGCAGGTGGCACAAGTTCTACCTACATTATTTTTCTCTTTCCTTTTTATTTTTTTCTTCAAAAAATTGTTCCTTTACTATTTTCTTTTCTGTATTTTATGTTTTATTTTATGTATGTTCACCCAATATATCTAAGAATAAAATAAAATTTAATTAATTGCCTACCTGAGTGGTTTACATTTCATGCACCTTGACAGTTCTATGATGACTCTGTTGTTTCACCATCCGTTCGTCGTCAGCCTGGCATCTTTTTTGCTATCATTCTTTTGTACACACATGTTCTATGCCTTTGAATTTTTTATTATGAAATACATAAATACTTGTACTAAGTATTAATTGCATGTTCATAAATGTACCAATGCATGATTATTCTAACCCCTAACTCACATTTCATTTATATCTTTACAGATCCATTGAAACTAATCGAGAGACAATGTACATGTAACGTACAACCACCATTTGATTAGATGCCTGTGAACAGCATGACGAACATCTGTATCCTTTACATTAGTATTTGTTTCCATTTTATTATGTAATTCTTATGTCTAATCAATAATCATTGAGATTCATAGGCAAGTACAACATGTATGTGTACACAATGAGTGCCTGCATATTGTGAAGATAAAGGACCATAATACCATTACTTATGATACATGGTAATGATGGTATACTTTGTAAAACTATTTGAAAATAGTAGCATGTAAGTCTGTCATTTTCTTGTTTATATATATCTCAGTGACATGACATGTCATTGATTTTGTAGTAAGTGTTTCTAGATTATGATGATTGTATTAAGATTTTGACAGTTCCATTGAGATTGAGAAAATTATGTAACATGTCAACTGTACTATAAAGCATACCGGTACGTGCATTGTTGAAAAATCTGTTCTATGATTTATTTTATTTTGTTATCTTTGTAAATAACAAGAAAAAAATATTATTTGTCATGATTTTCTTGATGTTTGAAAATTGTATTACATTATTAAGAGCACTTTGTAATTAAATTATAATAAAAGAGACAGAAAACAACACTCTCATGTCGAGAATACTGCTTTATTTGGTTACTAGTGAGGAAGAGAGCTTGTGATCGTCTGGCATATCCGCATCGGCTCAGTAATAGTCCTGAAATTCACCTCTGGAAAATAAAGTACATGTATTTTATTGGACACATTCCCTTTTATTCTTTTTGTTTGTTACAGTCCACTGCCATTATAACGAGGTGCTCGGGACCAAGCCAATTTCCTTGTTAAAATGAAATCATGTTATACTCAAGTTACTGAACACATTGGTTTGTTTAAAAATTGGGACTGATGAGAATTGCCTCATAATAACATCTTGGTGTATCCATGTTCGTTATAATAGGACTGGACTGTATAACATTTTCCATATATACCCATTGACTATATTAAATGTTCTACTAAATGGATTAGACTGAAAGGATGAAGTGAATTTGGCAAACTGAGTAGGTGCATCGATGCAGAGAAAAGAGCTGTAGGAGTAGGGTGACTATTCTACAGTGGAAACTTTTGACAATGAGGTCATGTGCAACCAAGAAATATTGACCCCCAAAAGCTGGTAAATTACCTTGTCATTTTAGGTATAACTGATCTCTTTATATCAAGTTTGCACTGTGTGATTTAGTTGAATATACAGAGTTGTTGACTGGATGTGTGAGATGGTAGTGCTTGAGAAATCCATGAAAGTAAAGGATGAGTGATCTCCCCTATTTCCTGACTATTTTTTCTGATTTCCTCACTATTTTCTTACTATTTTTTTCCTATTTTCTTACTATTTTTTCCCTATTTTCCTACTATTTTTTCCCTATTTTCCTACTATTTTTTTAGCTATTTTTTTCCTATTTCCTTACTATTTTTTTCCTATTTTTTTCCTATTTCCTCACTATTTTATTCCTATTTTCCCACTATTTTATTACTATTTTCCCACTAATTTTCACTGTTCACTAGCACCTAGTTATCACTATTTTTTCACTATTTTCTTCATAATTTTCTACACTATTTTTTTCCTATTTTTTTCCTATTTTCAGGTCTGAAAAATAGGAAAAAAATAGAAAAAATTGTTTCAACCCTATTTTTTTCCTATTTCCAAAACTATTTTTTACCTATTTTTTCCTTTTAAAAAAATAGGGAAAAAATAGAAAAAAAATATATTTTCGGGACTATTTTATCCCTATTTTTCCCCTATTTTTTTCCTATTTTTTTACGACTGGGGTAATCTCATCAAACCAGTATTCAAAGAAGGAGGCAATTAGGTCCCCTCCAATTATTGAGGGATAGCCCTTACAAGCTCCCTTGCAAAACTATGAGGGCATTAGTAAGAATTGCCCTCACAAGATATGCCTACCTCTTAGAACAGCAAACAAGCACTGTTCAGTGACGCAAACTTTTCTGATATGACGAGACCGAGGGATTAGAATGGTGGGGTATTCTCCTAGGGCCAAGATCCCGGGACCAGGACATTTTCTAAAAGTTTGGAATGAATTAAATTCCGTTTTAGTATTTGAATTCATGCAAATTGATATATTCGGGCTGCATGGGGGTAATCTCGCTATTCGTAAGGACCGCTATTCATAAAGTGGAACTTCCTATACCTGAATGAATGCTATTCAAAATGTGAGATGAGAGTCACATATGGAAACGTTGTATCATCCGCTCAATCTGCCTTGCGTGCATAGAACAAATAAGCATTTTTCCATGAAAAAGTGAAGTTTTCTAGAATGTGCGTTTCTTTCCAGCATTGGGTTGCCCGGAAGTCACTCGGGTAACATTTCACAAAGTATAATATAAAAAGACCATATGCAAATTTTCTGTACTTTTGTCGGAAAAAATATATTTATCCAGCACAATATCGTCTCTCTTTGCGTTGGAGAAGAGCAAATAGCTAGTTTCAATCACACTTTGGCCGCTCTCGCCAGCTCTCACTTGTTTCACTGTGGTCAAGCGACTTTGGGGCAAGCGGTTAATGAAAATACTAATCGTTAGCTTTCTTCTGGTATTAAACTTGTTTTGATTGATTGTATAATTTTGTCGGAATAAAGGAAACAAAAAGGCTTGACCAATAATTTATCAGCGTCTGAATTGACCCTTTGACCTTGAATTCCCTGATGCAAGCGCACATAAACAGGTTCTATAATGACGTCATCTTCGCTAAATCGGTGTCTTTTATCGTAAAATGCTACACTTTTACAATGTTTATACATCTTTTTTAATTATTAGCAAGATATAACATATTTTGTCTGATATCACTGAAGTTTTGGGTTTTATTTAATGAGTAATTTTTAAATAAGAGCCATTTTAATGTTTTAATTTACTGGATCGTACCATTAAAGTTGCATTTTCCAACCGCGCCAAATTTATGAATGCTTCCTTCCCAGTTGTTTGTGGTGTTTATGCATTTCATTCACCTGTTATTATTCTTTGTACTCTTAGAATTATTATTATTATTCTTAGAATACAAAATGCATTTTGGTTTTATAGTTTCATTCAATAAGTAAGTCAATAAAAGAGTATGTTCTGCACAATAAAAACAATGTGTGTCCCTATTGTACAATTTAATGTGTCGCCTCAGCTTGTAATAGTTAATTTACCCATTCACATAATGAAACTACCTGCCCGATGAAGCCAGTGGCCCGTGACCCCTGAGCACTAAACACCGTGTGGGAGTCAATTTGTGTTCAACTTCTTTTATGAGACAAATCCAAGCAAACGTTTCCATATGTATTTATAATTCACATTGAGGGCCATTACGCATAAGGACCGCTATTTATAATACGAAATGACGGTCGCTATTCATTATACGCGAAGAGGGTCGCTATTCATATTAAGAGAAAATGGTCGCTATTCATAATGCGAATGAGGGTCGTTATAAATAATACGAGGAGAGGGCCGTTATTCATAACACGAAATGAGGGTCATTGTTCATTTAAACTTGTGCAGAGATGAAAACGTAGAATGGACTGGTTATATTTGGGTTTTTTTATTTGAAGAGAAGAGCGTTTCTGTTTAAAAAAAAATCGAACGCTTTGCAGAAGTCAACAAAGCACACGTAAAAATATTTTTTATCTTGAAACATTTATCTACCAGTGTTTTTTTTTTGGAGTGAATATATGTTCACTCAGGGGCGTCGCCAAAGGGGGGTGTTGGGGGTGCGACACCCCCCCACCTGTCAGGATATTGTCGGTAAAATTGCGCTGCCGTCGGGAAAAAGAGAAAAGGGGGAGGGGAAAAAAGAGAGGGAAAAAAGAGAGGGAAAAAAAGAGAGGGGAAAAAAAGAGAGGGGAAAAAAGAGAGGGAAAAAAAGAGGGGGAAAAAGAGAGGGAAAAGAAAAGAAAGAAAGGAAAAGAAAGGAAAGAAAGGAAAAGAAAGAAAAGAAAAGAGAAGAAAGAAAGAGAAAAGAAAAAAAAGAGGGAGGAGAGGAAAGAAAGGGGAAAAAAAGAAAGGAAAAAAGAAGAAATAAGAGTGAAAGGGAAACAAAAGAAACGGGAGATGAAAGAGAGGAGAGAGATGGGAGGTAAGAGTCTGAGAGAGGAGGAGTGGGAGTAAAAGAGAGAAGGGGGTTGTTGGGTGGAGTCGTCTCGTCGAGGGAGCAAGAAAGACACGGGTAAATATGTTGCTGTGTCGGGTCAGCTGTGTCGGTATTCTTGCTCGATCCTCGTGTACTATATCAATGCAGAAGTTTGAAGTCGGTGAGATGTATATTGTCGGTCGGCCGACAAGTTTTTTTCCCTACGAACTGTGACTTCTTATCCACTGTGACGACTTTAAGAGTGACTACAACTACAATACTTGTATTTTCTCGAAGTTTCACTTTCCTATAATATCAGCTAAAGAAATTTTTTCGGGGAAACTAAATTCAAACAAGGTTTAAGAGTCAACAACGGTACGACGAATCGTCTTCCTTTCTTTATATTGTGATGAAACGCCAAAAATTCCGCACTTCGCGCGGAAGGGGAAACTTCATTTAGACGAGTCGAGAACGGTACAACGAATCGTCTTCTTTCTCTAATAATTTAAGGAAAAGTCAAAGCTTCCGCGCTTCGCGCGAAAGTGGAGAACTGAATTCAGAAAAATAGAGCTTATTAAAAGTCGAAAACGGTACAACGAATCGTGTTCTTTCTCTAATAATTTGAGGAAACGTCAAAGCTTTCGCGCTTCGCGCGAGAGGGGGAAACTGAATTAAGATGAATAGGGCTTAATAAGATTCGAAAACGGAACGAGAAATTGTCTTCCTTTCTCTTTATTGTGATGAAACGCCAAAAATTCCACGCTTCGCGCGGAAGGGGAAAACTTCATTTAGACGAGTCGAGAACAGTACGACGAATCGTCTTCTTTCTCTAATAATTTAAAGAAACGCCAAAGCTTCCGCGCTTCGCGCGATAGGGGGAAACTGAATTCAAACAAAATTAATAGGGCTTATTTAGAGTCGAAAACGGTACAACGAATAGTGTTTTTCTCTAATAATTTGAGGAAACGTCAAAGCTTTCGCGCTTCGCGCGAGAGGGGGAAACTGAATTCAGATGAATAGGGCTTATTAAGAGTCGAAAACGGTACGACAAATCGTCTTCTTTCTCTAATAATTTAATGAAACGTCAAAACTTCCGCGCTTCACGTAGGAGGGGGAAGCTTCATTCAGATAAGGATTAAGAGTCGAGAACAGTACACCGAATCGTCTGCTTTTTCTCATAATTTAATGAAACGTCAAAGCTTCCGCGCTTCGCGCGGGAGGGGGAAAAACTGAATTCAGACAAGGATAAAGAGTCGAGAACAGTACACCGAGTCGTCTGCTTTTTCTCATAATTTAATGAAACGTCAAAGCTTCCGCGCTTTGCGCGGGAGGGGGGGGAACTGAATTCAGAAAAGGATAAACAGTCGAGAACGATACAGCAAATCGTCTTCTTTTTTATAATAATTTAATGAAACGTCAAAGCTTTCGCGCTTCGCGCGGGAGGGGGGGGGGGGACTTCATTCAGCCAAGGATTACCAGTCGAAAACGGTACAATTAATCGTCTTTTTTTCCTAATAATTTAAGGAAACCTCTAAGCTTCCGCGCTTCGCGCGGGAGGCCCATCACCCACCCCCCCCTAATGAGCGCACTTTTATGTGATTCCCTTGCTCATTACCGCCCCTCCCTAAAATAAGATCCTAGCTCCGCGCCTGCATTAAAATATATAGCTATGATGCTGACTAAATTGAAGAAATAATTCGTATATTTATGTCGTCGAGGAAAATGACCATTTTGCGCATATGCAAGTACTATAGATAGTCCATAGGAAAAAACAATTTAGCCTTCGGCCCCAGGTTTATAGGGTTGAATTTGTAGATATTGGACATTTAATTTTGTCGGTAATTGGTGGCTAGTTTTGTCGGTAATCGTTGGCCTCTACACCCCCCCACTGAAAAAGGTCTAGCGACGCCCCTGTGTTCACTAGTCCTGCAATCTTTTAAAAAACTTATCTGATTAGCAGTCATTATGCTGTTTTCTTCAAAGTATGTTTGAAGTATATTGTAGAGTGTGAAAACAAAATAATAAGCAAACAACCCCACGGCTGTGGCGTAACCATAAGGGGGGGGGGGGACGGGGGACGACATATGTCCCCGAATATTTTTTGAATACATTCATTGAAAACAAACATTTAACAAATTATTTAACTCCACTGAACAAATAAAGACAAAACGCCTGCCCCAATAATGCACGCGAAGAATAACATAGGCTAGCTATAGGTTTTGATTGTTAAAACAAATTTAATCTCCCTTATAAATTAAAAAGCATGCTGAAACGGTATGATTGTAGTCATATCCGAATTCGGATACTTTGCGCAAACGATTTTCACTTTTTTAAAAGGTCCTTTATATCACCCATCAGTCGGAAGAATCGAGCAATGATATTGCTATATGACTGACATCTCAAATATCAAATGTGTAAGAATCTTATATGGATCACTGTAATCTGAATAAATAAATTAACAAAATAATTATAATCATTCCGTATTATAAATTGCTACGAGGGCTAGATATCCCATCCCCAGAATGAAATCAAAAACAAATTTCTCACGGCATTTTTAATTTTAATTTCTGTGTACGAGACCGTAACCAGACCTCCTTACCAACCAAAATCACCACCACCACCACCACCACCACCACCACCACCCCTAACAAAAAAGATAGTAAATGTTTGGTTCATATTCGGATCGCATTACCTCTATGTATACATTATATACATGACGCGGAATCCTTCCATGTCCGACCGAAATTGTTTAAGCCCCATATCTCCCAAACAAAACACAATTTTAAAGTGCCCCCACCCCACCCCTCTGTGGCAGTAACTAGGTTTGTGGTACGGTCCAACTCCGTTTATTTTCGGTAATAGGAAAGTTTCAAGAAATCAAGACTGTGGATTAATAAAGTTATAGGTTAAATATGATTACTAGTATCCTGAGGTAGGAAGATTCCTGGTAAAAAAACGAAAATCTTGAAACTCTTCATTGCCGGATAACATTGAAGAGCTTATAGGGGCCTGGTCCTTGACTTCTGGCACTGGATATGGCTAAGGCTATATAATGTGTAGGTCCATAGGTCAGAAGAGTGATAGAGAGAAACAGAGAAAGAGAGAGAAAGAGAGGGAGAAAGAGAAAAAGAAAAAAGAGGTTGTGTAAGACAATAGATGGGATGAGTGTGTGTGTATATCAAGAGCTTGCAACCAAAAAGAGCCTTTCGAAACTAATTGCATGATTTGCACGCTTTGAATAGATCTCTGTCATGTGTATATTTAAATTACTAAATTTTCCATCAGAATTGTTTTAGGAAAATATGAAAATATTGATATGAAATGTATAATTTCAACCAAAAGGCGCTAAATCCATTTCAGATTTCAACCTTTTTATTCTGTACTCCAATTGACCCAATCCTGCCAGCTTGTCCAAATTTGACCAATCAGAAAGAAGGACACGAAGAGCATAGCATAGCTCATAGTTTAGATTTGATGAATAAACAGAGACAAATGTGTGTAATTAGAAAACACTGATTTTCTCTAAATTAACCGTAATGGATTTAGCGCCGTTTGGTTGCAAGCTCTTCATATGTGTGTATACGAGAAAGAGATTTAGTTATAGTGAGTTGGTGATAGATGAAGATTTATTGAGGGAAGGGGGAGAAAAACAGATTGTGTAATGTGTTGTGTTAGCGGATGAGGTAGAGATTATGCGAGTGTGAGTTGCATTGTGTTTATGAGAGAGGGAAATGATTATAAAGATAAATAAGAAAGAACAGTACATGTTAGGGGGATAGGGTAAGACAGACTATTACTAAGCTTGGAAAGATGAAAACTGGTCAAGAAAATAAAATTATCAGAAAATATCCCCCAAACAATTCGGCTTAAACGGTTGCAGTGAAACACAACATGCTCAGAAATATGAAGAGCGCCGTCTAGCGCTGATGAATGAAATCTAAAATAAAGCGAATTATAATAATGATAATAATAATCTTTTAAAGTCTACTCCAAATTGTATTAAGTTAAACCGAAAATGGCAATTCTTTTTGCCCAATTGATCGTGAGCCTGGCAGCCACTGAGCAGCGCCAGATCAACGTTGCTCTTTCCCTTTATTGTTGACCATGCCTCCCATCATTTTAACACATCAGTCACAACGCCAAACCGAGTCCAAACCGACTGACTTTGTTGCCAATGGGTGTAACGTAATTGTTTGATCGATCTGTTATCGGTCTGTCGGTGGTCTCGTTAGTGTGAATGGGGTGAGCGAGATTTTGTAAGCATATGTATTATTTATCATGGATGAGAATCACTTGTTCTGTGGAGTGGTGAGTATCAAACATCACCTTAAGCATCAGTTCAGTTTAGATTTATTTATTTCCCTTTCTTAGACAGTAGTAGTAGTAGTATTTATTTCCGTATAAAAACATAGTAACAATGCATAAAATACAGTGGATAGCCCACATTCAGCTTACCCGACATGGGAAAGCTGGTCTTCCGTGGGGTCCGGAACACTTACATAAACAAAACAGAACATAAATACATATATGAACAACAGTAAATACATTTTGAAAAAAAGAAGTAGTATAAAATAAAGGGAAAAAAAAAATCATAAAAAACAAATAATCATAACAAGATAAGGAGGGGGGACCATGTGCTACTGTAACAGTTCTGCAATCTTAGATTTGAATATGTTAACACTAGGGGACGATTTGATATAAGGAGGACTTGTGTTGTAGGCCTTTGCGTTTCTATACTTGAATGATCTTTTGAGGTAATTTGTTCTGGTTTGGGTAATTTTATTTGAGCTCCAATTCGGGAAGGGTAGGAATGGGTTCCCAACTCAAATTATTTCTTAAATACTCGGGGGTTAGATTATTCATAATTTTATACATAAGAACAAGGGAATGATGATTTCTTCCGTCCAAGAGTTGCCAATTAAGAGCGTTATGCATTTCCAAAACAGAGACATGAGATTCAGGTTTTATTTTATGTATAATACGGCCTGCCCTATTTTGCCATTTTTGAAGGCGATCAGTGAGCTATATATTAATTTCAGTACCGAATCACTTAGGAATCGCCTTAGTCTTCCTAGAAAGCCTACCATTTGACCAATTCTCTTCAACATATTGTCTTTATGTAAATTCCAGTTTATCTTTTCATCAACTAAGACGCCAAGGTACTTGACATGATGAACTTGATCTATAGAGATGTCATTCAATGAAACTCGGAGGACATTCTTTTTAGATATCAAGTGGTTGCTTCCAATGAGCATACAAACTGTTTTTGACAGTTACTTCTTTTATTTATTCAAGTTTGATTTAAAATAGAGGGTAGGTACATTCAGTTTAACAAAACTGCTTTCCAAGTGTACGCCCTCAGTTGACACATAATTTGTTTTGGCACATCCAGTAATACATATTTTTTAAGTCTGAGTTCAAAGCTAATTCAATTCAATTATATTTATAGAAGGATGTGAGAAATATAAAACAGTATCATCAGCATACAACTGAACTTGACAGGTTTGTATACATTTTATGAAATCATTTATATACACGATGAAGAGCATTGGCCCTAGAAGGGAACCTTGGGGCATACCACACTCAATAACTGATTCGAAAGAAAGCTCTGCATTAATAACAACAGTAATAAATGTATAAACTGTTAATAATTCCATAAATCATACAATAATTGTACCAATATTCAAAGTTGTGTAGCTCCATTCGCAAATGCAATCGTTGTCGATACATACACAAACATGCAGAATGAATAACGATTCATGTTTTTAAGGGAGTTTGGGCGCCTCCTTCGATTCGCAGTTCAAATGATCTTCAATAAGGTTGATTCTACTTTCACATCAGTTCTTATTTTCTTAGTCAATCGTAAGTGATTTCATACAGTGTTATTCATAATGTAATTACATGGTCACTACAATACTTCATCTTGAAGACGTACATTGTGATTTATAGTCGTTCTAGTTGATTGCAAGCAAAGTTTCTAAGGGAGTTTGAGCCCCCTCCTCATTCCTTCAACCCCTCGAAACAAAACTGCTCCTCTTGATTGCTGCTTTATTTCCATAATTCCATCCCACCCCAATTTAAAAGTCTAAATTATATTGGGTGCAAGTAGTTGATGAATAACAGAATTATCAAAAATACATCCAGCCCCTATTTGCATTATACCTGATAAACAAATATCAAAAATAATGTAAATATCATTTCGTGCCATCCCGCGTCGTTTCCGAGTGACCTTTACGCTTTGCGTAAGATGATTAAGGGTCTACATCTCTTACTATCATTGTAAAATCGTAAGTTAAAAACATTATGACAAATGTTTTCCAGTAGAAAAAGCTAGCTCTTTTTAAATACATGCATCAAACATATGAGAGAAAACGAAAAAATGGGATCCATACCGGAATGTGTAAATGTGTTGTTTAGCAAGCCATCCAAATCTTTGTTATTGGAGGTTAAGGGGGTGGGGGAGGCAAAATAAATCATGCCAAAATCGTCCGAATCTTTATTCAAATTTAACCAAGGCAATTCTATTGAAACCATTATGACCATGGTCTAAAATACGGTTTAGACTTCAATCTTGGTCTACGGCGCGCACTAAACTATAAAGGTTTAAAACATGGATTAAGATGAACCTCCTACATGAAGTTGTGCCTTGAGATGAAGATTATATGGAGTGCATATCCCTTTATAAAACTGTTGCAGGATGTGAATGGAAGGCCCTCTTAGGCTCCACCCCTCCCCGAGCTTGCACTCTCTGTAATTCACCTCATATATAGGTTTAATCTTAGAAAAAAGGCACAAATTGTCCGACTTCTACTAACGTTCCTAGAAAAGTTTACGACGTGGACAAGGTAGTTGGTCGAACCCCAAGTCCAAAGACATAATTTGCTATTAATTTCCTTTCACTGGTTAATGTAGAAAGATGTCTCACTGTAATAAACATCGTCTGTTGAGAGCCAGGAGGACGTTATCAGCGCTGTCAGATAATGCATTGAGTTACAGCAGAATATGGGAAAGGGCGTTCAATCATTTGAGCCGTTTACTTGAATCTTTGTAAAATCTTTAAAAATACGTTTTTGCTTTCGTCCTTTAATTCACTTCTTTTTTCAAAACACCAATTTTATGTAATTTCGTTAATTTCAAACAATACAAACAAGTTTACTATTGATTCGTTCGTTATCCCCCTTTTTTTCTTGTGATTTTTTAATTCATGTTTTTAGATATAGCGGTAACGACAACGGGACATACGGACGGACGCACAGACGGATAACCCGCAAATATAATACCTCTGCGGCACCACCTTCAATGGGAAGAGGCATAACAGACTTTCACCAAACTTGTTATGCTTGTGTACATGAATGTAGTCTCATATACCACTATCGATTCGCAGCGCATGTGATTGTTAACAAGATTGATTCTAATATTTTCTTCATTATTCCAAAAATTTCATAGTACACATCAATTATTTTTTTCTTAATCAGTACTCAATGTTTATGTTTGAGACGTTAATTAGGTTTCAAAGTCGTTCTAGTTGATTGCAAGCAAAGTTTTCGATGGAGTTTGAGCGCCCCTCCTCATTCCTCCAATCCCCCCCCCCCCAAAAAAAAAAAAAAAAAAATAAAAAATAATAATAATAATAATAATAAAAAAAAAAAAAATTATAATAATCTTCTTGATTGGCGGCTTGTTTCTATAAGTCCATCCCACCTCAACAAACAAGTCTATGTTTATTAGGTGATTGCACTTTGTAGTTGATGAATAACACAATTATCACAAATATTTGCAGATTTTATTTGCGTTAAAGCTGATAAAGAATATCAGAATAAATGTAATAATTATTTCGTGCAATCCCACGACGTTTTCGAAGGACCTTTGTAGTTTGCGTAAGATAAGCAAGGTAGTACATCCCTGGGTATCATGTAAAAATTACGAGTTAGAGGCACTATATTATAACTAAATTTTCTTCAAACGAAGTAACCCCTCATTGAACACATGCACCACTCGCATAACGTCCTCATTTTCAGGACCATGTAAATTATTTAAAGTTTGACGACCTTTCAGATATCGTGTACGTTTGTCTAAGATGCTTCGTTCGCAAGAAATAATAAAAAATAAATACTACGTCTTTGGTTATGTAGTATATTTGTATATTGTTAACAAAACTGTTATATTGAGACAAGGATAACGCCCTTGAACGTGTAATAAAATGCAGATTTGTACATAATTATAATGAGTCCTTTATTTACCCTAGAAACGTGTATAACCGCGTGTGTGTGTGTGTGTGTTTGTGTTTGTGGGTATGTGAGGTTACAGGGGGGGGGGGGTCAAATAAATTATGAACATTATTCTGAATGTGTTGTCAAAACTAAAGTAAGCGGTTATATTTAGACCATGGTCTAAATTGCAGTTTAAATCTTTACAGTTGACCAAAAAAAGTGTAAATGCATTAAGAAACGAACATTACTAACACGTATTAGACATAAAGAACAAAGCGTAAAAAGGTTCATAGTAGACCACCCAATTCGTGATTTTTTTTAAAACTTTGAACGGCAGTTTTAGGTAATGCATGGCATCCATCCAAAACCCTTTTGATCATGTCGGTGTGTAGAAGAGGTAAAACGTTTAATTTGAACCAAAAGTGGCCGGGAAGGCCTTTTAAGATGGAAACACAATTGAATAACAAGTTTTACTTCCAGGCCATAATAACTACTAAAGGGTGATAATTTATCCGAGTTCAAGTACCACGTCAAAGCAGGTTACCTGGTTAATCATGGACACGTGACAAGTCTATGTATATTGGGTGCTTGTAGTTAATAAATAACAGAGTTATCTAAAATATATGCCGATTTTATTCGCGTTATGATTGATAAAAAGATATATTTATAAATGTAAATACAATTTCGTGCAATCACCGGGTCGTTTCTGAGGGACCTTTGTAGTTTGCGTAAGATAAGTAAGTATATGCATCTCTTACAGCATATTGTTCAGAAACACAGTATCAATTATCATATGTATGCAGATGACTTACAGCTTTATTTCATTTGCAAACCTGTCCAGAAAATGTGAAGAAATTTGAAAACTGTATAGCTGATGTAAGGAACTGGATGATTGAGAGCCGCTTAAAACTAAATGATGCACAAACAGAATTCATTTTGCTTGGCAACAGTAGACAGCTCGGGTTAAATTAGGGTTTATAATGTTTAAGTTTGTTCTGCCCCTGTATCTCCTGTACATCAAGCTAGGAATCTTGTTGTAATATTTGATTATGCCATGTCACTTGAAACCCATTTTTCAAATTGTGTTAAACTGGCCAATTGTAATCTACGTAATATCCGGGCAATTAAGCGATATCTCTCACCTCAATCCACCCAACAGTTGGTACATGCTTTTGTTACATCGCACCTTGACAGTTGCAATTCATTACTTTTTCGACTACTCGCCAACCAAATTAACCGATTGCAAAAAGTTCAGAATGCTGCTGCTCGCCTTTTTAACTTAACTCTAGAAGATCATCACATATCACTCCTATAATCTCAGCACTGGCTCCCTGTTCAACAGCGTGTGAGCTATAACATTCTACTATTAACCTATCGTGCACTAAATGATCTAGCTCCAGAATATATTTAACCCCTTCTATTACCCCACTCTTCAGGTCGTTCTGGTTTACGTTTATCACATAATATTAGGCTTAAAGAAATACGTACCAAAAGAAATTGGGGGGGGGGGGGGTAGAGCATTTGCATCAGCAGCTCCTTCTTTGTAAAATAAATTACCTTTCTCTATTCAGATTTTTCTACTTTCAAAATTGGGCTTAAAACTCACCTGATGCTCAAAGCATATTGTTAAATGTCAATGTTCTTTTTATACAATGCATGCAGAACGAATAATCACACTGTGCCACATTGTAATTACCATGGCACCATGAAGTTATGTGATCTAACATAACTTTACATTTAATATTTCTTTAATCTTATGTTGAATATTAATTTCAATTATTTATATGCGCCTTGAACATCTCTAGAGATGGATATGTTACGATTTATAAATAATGTTATTATCATTATTATTTTTATTATTATTATTGTATCATGTTATAATCGTGAGTTTAAAGCGTCACGACCATTGTTTTCTTTTTAGAAGAATTTACCTCGCTTTAAATACATGCATGAAACACATGCGAGAAAACAAAGAAATAAGATCCATACTGGGATATGTACAGGTGATGTTTAACACCATCTGGTTTTCGCTTGTTGGAGGTTGAGCGATTGGTGGAGGCAAATTAAATAATGCGAAATGTTCTTAATCTTCTTTCAAATTTCACGAACGTGGTGCTATTGAAACCATCATTATGCCCTGATATAGACCACATTTGTCACTGTAAAACACTACTTCCTCCAAATATGCATTTTGTGTGTACAAATCTTAATAAGAAAAGCTGACATGTTAAGTAGTAGAGTTGCCTATGCTTATATGGTGTGAGCTAGGATCTGTAATATTGAACTTGGAAATATGAAGAAATCAAGAGTTTCGAGACCGTAAGGACCTCGACGAAATAGTTAGGGTCACGTTATTTCTTTGGTTGGTCTTAACGTCATGATATATTTTTTTAATTAAGTGATAATATTTATCCTATATTCGATCTTAACACATACTGGATGTAAACAAGGGGCCTTGTAAAAAAGCAGGTTTTGAACTGAAAATGCCTCCCTGACTTGGAATAACACGCAATTGGTTTCATCAATGAATACATGACCATTCTACATGCTTGCCGATTAGTTTTCAAATTTTCATCTAGCCTGAACCACAAACATGCTATTCCTGCCTGAAAATGATAAATTTACACCCAAAGAATAAGAGTACTTGATGAGAAAAATAATCTGTAGATTATGTTTGCATATTATATAGTAAACAATATGATGACAAATGTAGATGTCACCTTTATGTCCCTTAGGTCAACCCATTTCCGTAAAGCACTTATAGGTCAAATCCAATCCAATAATAACATACTTTCAATAGAAGCAGAAAAATCAGACAGACCTATACAAACAAAGTTTGAGCAAAATCGGACAACTAGTAAGAAAGTTATGCATTTTTAATGACATGAACAACTTTAAAAATCACAAGACAAATTGACAACTCACTGGTGAGTCTTCCACCTACAAGTATTATTTCCTCACATCAGCGGTTGATACAGTAGTAAAATGTTTTCGTGTGAATGCACTAATATAGAATAATTTTTGTTAACTTTTAAATCATGACAAATTTGTATTTTAATAAACTATTCATATACAAATTGATAATTATGAATATATACAATATTCCGAAAATTATATCAATTTTCAAATTTCATAGAAGAATGTGACTTGTCGTGCATGCAATATGATATATGATAAAAATCATATGACCTGGGCAAAGGCATGGGGAAATCAAGTTCTTTATGATAAAATGGGAAATTAATGGGACTAAAAAAAGTAAATGTATGTATTTTAAAGCAAGTGAGGCAATGACGTCACAAACTAATAACTAGGTAAGCAATTTGTGTAGTGATTTTCATTGATCCAAAGTTTGTCATACTTTACCCCAAAATCATAACTTCCTTATTTGTTATCCAGTTTTCCTCAAATTCGTTTAGTTCGGTTTTACCTGTTTTTCTATTGAAAGCAAGTTATTTTTGGAGTGGATTTAGCCTTTTTACTATAATAGTTTTCCTTCTTTAACCCTATTTTGTGTAGTACTATGCCTGGTGCCAGCAATTCACCCCCACAAGGTCAATTTACCTACAAAACCGCGAGTATTTGAACAAACCGTTTACGCTGGAAATCAATGTTCGTGGCGTGCAGAAAAAAAATCCTCCTTGTTTTGCCTTGCAAAACTCTTTATGAGTTAAACCTAAAAAGGCCGGGCCATTATGCCCCCCCCCCCCCCTAAGATCTCGGCTGTGAAACCGCCGATCGTCGCGAAAATGTGTACGCATGTCAAGTGAAGTGTATAGAATACTATGGTCAATTCATTTTTTTGAAAAATTCACCGATTTGCATATTAATGGTAATTTATTCAAATAAGGTCATACAATCCACCCTTTTACCCATCAATCCTATATTCCTTATATTTAAGCATTGTACATGTATTCGTTGGACCACTTTTGGTCATTGGTACTCCACGCCAGGTTTCTAAATTTAGGTCCCGTAGTGTATCAGTTGGTGACTCCACCATAACCCCATCTGATACTGTTAGAAACTTAGGTGTGTTTGTTGATACCCACCTGAATATGGATTTACATATCACTAAAATATGCAAATCAGCCTATTTCATGATTTATAATTTGAGACGCATTCGAAAATACTTTGATCAGGACAGCATGAAAACTATCATGCATGCATGTGTTACTAGTAAACTAGATTACTGTAATAGTTTATTTTATGGATTGCCAGATTCACAAATTTCCAAGTTGCAGCGGGTCCAAAATACATGTGCACGACTAATTTGCAGCCTCCCAAAATTCTCTCGAATAACCCCACTTCTAAAGGAACTGCACTGGTTGCCAATTCGCCAGAGAATTACATTTAAAATATTGATGATAGTCTTCAAAGCTCTAAATGGTCAAACTCCTAGTTACGTTACTGAATTGTTGCATATCAAGTCTCAAACTCATGGTCGTAACCTTCGTAGTACACAAGACACATTTAAGTTGCAAATACCCCCATATAAAACCAAAGTAACCCTCGGGGACCGATCATTTCTCTGTGCTGCCCCTAGATTATGGAATAAATTACCACTAGAAATAAGGAAAGCCCCATCACTAGATAATTTTAAATCAAAACTGAAAACTCACTTGTTCATTATAGTATGTATAGCACAGCATTTACGAGCTCTTGCAGCGCAGTAGAATATATCCACATAGTTATTGCGCTTTACAAATGAATATTATTATTATTATAAACAATAATACGACCACAAAATTGAAAGAGCTAGGTTATTCTTTATGTTATCTCCTGTTTTGATAATTTGTTATGTATTTCAGTGGTTTTTTTTTAAATGTTATCTCCTTTTTTGATAATTTCTTATGTATTTCAGTGTTTTTAAAACTTATGTATTTTATTTGTTTTGTTGTTTTATTTCATTTCTAACTACAATTTCACTATTTTGACTCCCAAAACAATCACCTAAAGTTTAAACAAGACCAAATAACCAATGTTTTATCTCTTTTTATGAAAATGGCATTTCCATATGTTTTGTACACAAATTACGAACATGAGCGATTTTCGAGCTGACATGCAAAAACAAAAGCATAATTGTCTTTGTTACTCTACGTCCGATTTTCAAGAAAAATTAAAAGGATGCGCAAGACTCGAATGAAAAAAGTCAGCGAGCGGCAGAACGCCATCCGTATGCGCTCCCGAACAATTAGAAAAATCGCGGAGGGGGGGGGGGGGGGGGGGGGGAGGCACAATTGTTCCGGCCTTATTAGGCTTAAAGTGTTTGCCAAGAACTCTGAATTTAAACACAATTTTCTCCATATTAAGAATGTATTTTCTCCTCTCCTTTTTATTGGCTGAGGAACATGTGACTATAATGTGTTAAATGTATATACAATGTTAAGGATTAGTATCTCCTAGATTTAGACTTAAACATCGTCTCTCATTTTTGGAAACCAAGCATGGATTTACTCTGATGAGTGCTTGCCGAAAATATTTACTATGTCTGTGCGTGTTGCTATTCTTCGATTTTGTAGCACCAATCTTTTCAATGTACATGCATATTCATTTAAATATTTATTTACACTTTTCATTTATTTGAAATGCAATCCAAAGTGATCACAGTGAAATCACAGACCTCTGACAAAATGTTTTTAATTTCGGAGTTGATAGAAATATTAAAGTTGTTTGTCACACTTCAAGTTTAATGTGCTCACTGAGTAAACAAGTTTACTGGCAGGAATGCATGTATATCTAACGTACGAGGTAGTACCTCCCTCACTTTTAAAGTACCCCAAGCGTGCCTTTTTTTTTACTTTGGAAAAGCGCAAACATTTATTTTGTGAAATGTTCACCCTTTTTACACTTGCCCCCGTTGCCCTAAAATAAGTGCTCCTATTGCAATCTAATAATTGCGCCATTTTTTGTTTAACTCATAATTTATTATGCTCACCAGCCCAGTTCGCCGGGCGGCGTCATTTTTTTCTGCGGCACAGATTGGGGCTGTTTTTTAAGAGGTCTTGAATTAACCCTAACCCTAACCCTAAACTTTCCCATTGGCTCAACACGCACCTAACCCCAATCTGTGCCGCTGAAAAAAATAACGCCGCCGGGCGGCGCGTTCTTATTTAATGATCACGCCATCATCGGCTGGCGGCAAGTAAGTACGGAGAGGTAGCATTGAAAAAGGAACTAAAAAGCGTTGGTGTGGTGGAGATCAAAATTAAATAGGCCAGATTCTGGACTACTCCTTGGAGTCTAAATTCAAATCTGATAATTGCTAACTTTTACTCTGACAAGTGCCTTTTTAAAATTTTCGTGAGAGTCCCTTTTTCTTCAGATAGATGATAGTTTCCAAATCTAATGTGTAATTTTTCAAATTTGATGAATGCACCTTTAATATTAAATGTGTTAAGTGTTCATTTTCAACTACCAAATGTCAGTCTAGTTCCTTTTTGAAAGGTTCCCCTCGTCTTTCCTTTCTAAATTTGTTCATTGTATCTTCCCCAAGCCCAGACGTTGACTACAGCAGATTCCACTCATTCTGCCATTCTAATAAATTCCTGCATTATTATTTTATTCTAGGTATTACGTCTTTCTCCAAGGTGTTCTTTTCTGTTGTATCTCCTACTTTTCCTTTCACCGAATATTTCAAGAGACAATGTTGTCTTTTAATATTACCAAAATTCTTTTTTTTCTTCTTTCTTTAAATATTCCTACAAGGATATTCTGTTGAAGAACCTGACTTTATCAGTTAATTTTGTGCTGGGTTATTGCAATTATTGACCAGCTCAATGGCCATCTAACTGTCCACTTAGTATTGGCTGTTCCTCTGCCTTACTCAAAAACGTAGACGTGACGTTCCTATAATTCATATTTAGGCAAAACTCTTCACTTGTTTGAGTATTCAGAAATTATTGAATATGTTCCCGCACTTCGGCACAACAGCGCAAATCACTGATGTTCACAACTCTAGCACTAACACTCTTTATATCCGAAATTTCCCTGAAATATCAACTCTGTGCACGGGTTGAGCCGAGTTGGGGATAATAATCCTCTTTTGAAATTTGTAAAGCTGGTGATGTCATCATTGATTTTGATTGGAGCTGTTTGCTCCCATTGCAGTTTGGAGATGAGATGTATATTCGAATCCAAAGTTATCCTTTGTGAGTGACTCGTTCCCCTTCTTATTGGTGCCCCCCCCCCCACCCCCCCCCCCCCCTCCTTGGAAAGGTGCGCCATCCCCCACCACACTCTGCCAGTTATTTTGTATGTCAAAGAAGAAAGAAAACCAAATACATCTATTTGCGTCCCAGAAAAAACAAAATAAAAAATAATGGATGTTTTATCATAACTTAATCACAATTAAAATTAATAAATGACACATATTTGTAAAGCTTAGATCCCCTTCTTTCATTTAAACAACTCATATGATGTATATGTAACGCATAAGTGATACAAAATAATTTGAAGAGAGGGTACCAACAAGTCATTTGGCGGGCCGTATCTGAATTTCAAAAACGAAAATCACTTTCTAAAAAGTTCATTTTCTGCCCTTTCATATGACATCTCATTCAAGAAAAATGAGCCAGAAATAACAAAGTTATGTTTGTCTAAAGTAATGCAGCATTTCCATAATTTGATTAAACGATTTCGTTTTCACTGGCTGCCTGCCGTAGCAACAAACATAGTTGACAAATCTTTCATCAAGTCTTTCATTTAACCTTTACAAATGTGTGTCATTTATTAATTATAATTGAGATAAAGTTATGATAAAACATCGTTAATTCTCGGTGTCATTTGTTTTGGGACGCACTGTATAATGTCTAAAATCATGGAAATACTCATTTGCTCATACTTATGAAATGAGTGTCTATTCATCATTCCTTTCTGTCTCTGTCTCTCTCTCTTTCTGACTTTCGGCTCTCTTTCTCCTCACTTTAATTTCCCTTATTCTCACACAGATTAAAAAACATCAATCATTAAATTCACTGTGTCGGTCTACTCCCCCTTTTCCCCCTCTTTCTCTTTCTCTTTTCCCCTTTTTTGATTATCTCTCTCTGTACCTTTATCTTTCTTTCACTATTTCATTGATATTACGCGCATATGTCTACTGATAGAAAGCTCTTTTTTGTATATTCTATTTATTTTCTACTTTATGACACTATTGTCAAAATCAATTTTGTATATTGTTTTACACATAGCTGTGGCTTACACCCGGTAAATATGATCGATTTATCTGTAATTGAAAAACAAGTCAGAACAAAATCTTGGAACCATGAAGCATTACATTTATAAACAAAATGAATATGTTGACTCATTTAGTATACACAAATAAATCAAGGAATAAATAAATATTTAAAAAAGTATATAATTATCAGCATCATCATTATTATCACTTTCAGTTAATACAAGCCAACTCTTTACTGTAGCAGTCTCTTTCTATTACTCTTATACCCCCTTCACATATACGGTTATTCCTTAAGAGTCCTTACGGATCGCCAACTCGTAGCCAATCGCAAGCATCCGTAAATAACTCGCTGGTAGCCGTAAATAGCTCGTCACAACTCGCAACAACTCGCATACACTCGTAAGGATTCGTGAAGGAGGGGCAATTGTGTTGACATGTCGAAAATCTTCTTACGATTGTCCACGGATTTATTTGTCCGTAAATAACTCGTAAATAGGTCGTAACAATCCGTAGGTATCGTAAACCGCTCGCATCAACACTTTACCATCCGTAAACTGCTCGCAAAAATCTGTAAATGACTCGTAAATATTTCTTTAACGATTTGTTTCGGTTGGTTTACGATTTGTTTACGGATTACTTACGGATTATTTACGTATTATTACGAGTGCTTACGTGTTGTTTACGATTTCATTCGGGTCGTGTTACAATGGCTTTACGGATTGTAACGAGTAATTGCGCGCACTTTACGTGAAGTTACGAGTACTTTACATATAGATACGTTTACTCTAAGTATTCTTACGTATCGTTTACGTTTTTGGTAAAAGGTATAAAAGCTGCAAATTTGAACATTTCATTTTCAGTTGTTATTTTTTGGTTACAAATCGTAAGGACTCGTAAATACTAGTAACTTACTCGTAACTATTCGTAACAACACGTTAACAGTTCGTTACTAACACGTAAGTTGGTGTTAGTTATCCGTGACAGCTCGTAACAAATCGTGGAATTCTGCCGTAAGTTTATCGTAGTAACTCGTAATAATCCGTACCAAACCATAAATAGCTCGTAATAACTCGTAACAACTCTTAACTCGGTCGTAAAAGTGGCCAAATCGCAAGGATCCGTGATAGATCCGTGAATTTGTGCGATCCGTAAGGACTCGTAAGAAAAATCCGTGTATGTGAAGGGGGTATTAAATACAAATAATTGTTTTTTTTTCTTCTAAAATATGAAACAATAAATGAACTACTCACCTTCCGTGTATATCAGTAGGCCTTTGAATGCAGATCAATGACGTCTTTCACCGCCTATAGTTTAGATGATCTAAACGACGAGTTGTTTCGCTGCAATAATAATTTAAGGAACAATGAACTATGAACTACTGGTTAACAAGTCAAACGATATAGTTTGTAATGGCATTCCATGTAGGAAAATCGGCCCCTGCTTAAAACACGACGGTGCTTGCGCTCAACTTGATGAACACTGGGAGAATGATGAGACAAATTCGACGAGTCTACTGAAACTATTCCAGTCTTTTGATACTTTTCAAGACATTGTTAAACTATCCGGATTCGCCTGCATTTGAATCATCTAATATGCTCAATAAGCCTGCTTGATATAATGATAAAAGTAAACTCGAAAAGTTCTCAAATTGTGATACTCAGCTCGAAGGAGACCACTTCTTATAGAAGTCCAAGAGGAAGAAATAACATGCATCGTCAGCAAGTCTAACCGAACGAGATGAAGTCAATATTTGTGACGGGTTTCACTTTTGCACATGATGGTGATGTCCAGGGTCATAAATCTCGTAACCCAGACACTATGTGGAAGCTTCTATTTGTGTTCATGACTGATAAAGAATATGAAGATAAATGTTGATATCTTTTCGGGTAATCTAATTGTGTTTCTAAGTGATGGGTGAAATTTGCTAAAAAAAGTTGAGATTATAAATCCGTCTATTATATGTCAAATTTGTATATTAACAGTTTTAATTTTTGTAATCAATCGTTTTCAAGTGATTTCATACAGTGGTATTGACAATTTTTACATGACCACTACGGCACTAAGTCACGTTCTCTATTCCTGCGTGGCTAAATAGATTTATGGGTCAATAGTATTACTATTTGCCACGCTATCACGTAAATAATTCACGACCTTTTCTCGTGACTGTAGGTCTCAAAACTGGTTTCCAATCTGACATATTTCTCTTTTTTGAAGGAGTTCCTTAACTTTAAAATGAATGCAATTGAATGCAATTCAGGGCTCGGGACTTTCAGAACGAGGTCAAGCAAATTCTTGAAATATTATTCATACATTCAGGCAAGTACTACTGAAACCGTTATATTCGATTAATACAGGTATATGAAAATTCCCTTGCGTATTGAGTTGTTGTCACTAAGTCCCCCTCTCGAGTTTACATCGGAAAAAAACACACTGAGTTTCGTGTGGTCTTAGCAAAATAAGACTCCTGAGCAGGGTTTTTCCAGGGAGGCTTAATGCGAGCTTGGGGGTAGTTGCATAGCCATTACTTCCATCGTAAGTTCTCGAATTAAACAAATACGGCTTTGTACTTTAAGTGTAAATATCCCTAACCCGCTGTGTTAACATTGCAGTACACCAAAGTAGACAGAAAACATGTACAGCCAATAATATAGCCAAACAAACGAACAAACGCAAATAAAAGGGTGTCTATAGACTCGCATCACAGAGAGATGTCAACATATATTTGCTCAATATGATTGATTATACACTATTTGTACTTGATGAAACGACTAGAAATCTTGAAAACATAGAATCAAACATATTATGGCCAGTAGTATATGAATATACCAATTTGGTAATCTTTTTTTTTATATAAACTCAAATCACAGATGTCTGACGAAAGGTAGTTTATTTAGTTATATTCTCGGCTTCCCATAATTATGGTGTTGTATCTTATACTTTTCCTTCCAACAAATATTTCAAGAGACAATGTTGTCTTATAATGTTACCAAACTTCTTCTTCTTTCTTTTTAAAAACTATTCCTACAAGGATATTCTGTTTAAATACCTGACATTATCAGTTTCATTTTGTGCTGGGTTATTGCAATTATTGATCGGCTCGATAAAATGGCCGTCTAAACTGCACACAGAGTATGGGCGGTTCCTCTGCCTTTATACTCAAAATCGTAGAGGTGACTTATAATAATTTATCATTAAAGCAAAACTTTTGACAGTATTCAGAGATTATTGCATATCTTCCTCCTTTTTACACAATGTCAGTGTCATCAGCACAGCAGCGCAAATCACTGATATACACAACTCCAATACTGGCACTCTTCATATCTGAAATTTCCCTGAAATATCAACTCTGTGGACGGGTTGAACCAAGCTGGTGATGTCATTATGGATTGGAGCTGTGTGTTCCCAGTGCTGTTTGGAGATGTATGTCCTAATCCAAAGGTGACCCTTTGTGAGTGCCCCGTCCCCCTTTCTTATTGCTGCCCCCTTCCCTCATTGGAAAGGTGCGCATTTGTCTAACCATACACTGCCATTTATTTTGTATGCCAGGGAAGAAAGAAAACGAAATACATGTATAGATAATCCCGCGAATACTCAGTTGCACATACTTATGAAAATGAGTGTCTATTCAACACTCTTTTCTGTCTCTCTTTCTGACTTTCGGCTTTCTTTCTCCTGACTTTCCTTTCCCTTATTCTCACACAGATTTAAAAAAAAAAACATCAATCATTGAATTCACTCTGTCGGTGTATCCTCTACTCCCCCTCTCACCCTCTCTCTTTCTCGTTTCTCTCTCCCCCTCTTCAATTATCTCCGAGTCCCTCTGTACCTTTATCTTTCTTTCAATATTTATTTGATATCACGGACATATGTCTACTGATGCAATGTTCTTTTGTGTATATTGTATTTATGTTGTACATTATAATACTATTGTTAAAACCAATTTGTATAATTATGTTGACTAATTATAGTTGTAAAATGACCCCATTAGTAGGTGCTGCTGGTCATATTTATATACAAATAAATTAACGAATAAATCAATAAAAAAGTAAATGATTATCATCATCATAACTTTCGGCTAAAACAAGCCAACTCTTAACTGTAACAGTCTCTTTCTATGACTCTTAAATATAAATAATTGTTTTTTTTCTCTAATATGAAACAATGAATGAACTACACACGTTCTGTGGATATCACTAGGCCTTTGAATGCAGATCAGTGGCGTCTTTCACCGCCTTTAGTTTAGATGATCTGAATGACGAGTTGTTTCGATGTAATAATAATTGAGGAATAATGAACTATAAACTACTAGTTAACAGGTCTAATGATATAGTCTGTAATGGCAATCCGTGTAGAAAAATCGATCCCTGCTTAAACACGGCGGTGCTTGCGGCTCAAATTGATGAACACTGGGAAAATGATGAGACGAACTACTTAAAGACAAGCATTCTGAAACGATTTCATTTCTGTTATTCTATTCTAGTCATTTGTTTTCTTTCCAAACTCATCGCCACCAGAATCATGTAGTGTGCTCAATTTGAAAAAGCCCTCTTGATATAAGAGTAAACATTAACAATTCGGTACCAAGCCCCGAGCAGGCCACTTTATAGCAGTCCATTCATGTTCATTTTCAACTACCAAATGTCAGCCTAGTTCCTTTTTGAAAGGTTCCCCTCGTCTTTCCTTTCTAAATTTGTTCATTGTATCTTCCCCAAGCCCAGACGTTGACTACAGCAGATTCCACTCATTCTGCCATTCTAGTAAATTCCTGCATTATTATTTTATTCTAGGTATTACGTCTTTCTCCAAGGTGTTCTCTTCTGTTGTATCTCCTACTTTTCCTTTCACCGAATATTTCAAGAGACAATGTTGTCTTTTAATATTACCAAAATTCTTTTTTTTCTTCTTTCTTTAAATATTCCTACAAGGATATTCTGTTGAAGAACCTGACTTTATCAGTTAATTTTGTGCTGGGTTATTGCAATTATTGACCAGCTCAATTAAATGGCCATCTAACTGTCCACTTAGTATTGGCTGTTCCTCTGCCTTACTCAAAAACGTAGACGTGACGTTCCTATAAGTCATATTTAGGCAAAACTCTTCACTTGTTTGAGTATTCAGAAATTATTGAATATGTTCCCGCACTTCGGCACAACAGCGCAAATCACTGATGTTCACAACTCTAGCACTGACACTCTTTATATCCGACATTTCCCTGAAATATCAACTCTGTGCACGGGTTGAGCCGAGTTGGGGATAATAATCCTCTTTTGAAATTTGTAAAGCTGGTGATGTCATCATTGATTTTGATTGGAGCTGTTTGCTCCCATTGCAGTTTGGAGATGAGATGTATATTCGAATCCAAAGTTATCCTTTGTGAGTGACTCGTCCCCCTTCTTATTGGTGCCCCCCCCCCCCTCCTTGGAAAGGTGCGCCACCCCCCCCCCCCCCACCCCCCACCATACTCTGCCAGTTATTTTGTATGTCAAAGAAGAAAGAAAACCAAATACATCTATTTGCGTCCCAGAAAAAACAAAATAAAAAATAATGGATGTTTTATCATAACTTAATCACAATTAAAATTAATAAATGACACATATTTGTAAAGCTTAGATCCCCTTCTTTCATTTAAACAACTCATATGATGTATATGTAACGCATAAGTGATACAAAATAATTTGAAGAGAGGGTACCAACAAGTCATTTGGCGGGCCGTATCTGAATTTCAAAAACGAAAATCACTTTCTAAAAAGTTCATTTTCTGCCCTTTCATATGACATCTCATTCAAGAAAAATGAGCCAGAAATAACAAAGTTATGTTTGTCTAAAGTAATGCAGCATTTCCATAATTTGATTAAACGATTTCGTTTTCACTGGCTGCCTGCCGTAGCAACAAACATAGTTGACAAATCTTTCATCAAGTCTTTCATTTAACCTTTACAAATGTGTGTCATTTATTAATTATAATTGAGATAAAGTTATGATAAAACATCGTTAATTCTCGGTGTCATTTGTTCTGGGACGCACTGTATAATGTCTAAAATCATGGAAATACTCATTTGCTCATACTTATGAAATGAGTGTCTATTCAACATTCCTTTCTGTCTCTCTCTCTCTCTCTTTCTGACTTTCGGCTCTCTTTCTCCTCACTTTAATTTCCCTTATTCTCACACAGATTAAAAAACATCAATCATTAAATTCACTGTGTCGGTCTACTCCCCCTTTTCCCCCTCTTTTTCTTTCTCTTTTCCCCTTTTTTCGATTATCTCTCTCTGTACCTTTATCTTTCTTTCAATATTTCATTGATATTACGCGCATATGTCTACTGATAGAAAGCTCTTTTTTGTATATTCTATTTATTTTCTACTTTATGACACTATTGTCAAAATCAATTTTGTATATTGTTTTACACATAGCTGTGGCTTACACCCGGTAAATATGATCGATTTATCTGTAATTGAAAAACAAGTCAGAACAAAATCTTGGAACCATGAAGCATTACATTTATAAACAAAATGAATATGTTGACTCATTTAGTATACACAAATAAATCAAGGAATAAATAAATATTTAAAAAAGTATATAATTATCAGCATCATCATTATTATCACTTTCAGTTAACCAACTCTTTACTGTAGCAGTCTCTTTCTATTACTCTTATACCCCCTTCACATATACGGTTATTCCTTAAGAGTCCTTACGGATCGCCAACTCGTAGCCAATCGCAAGCATCCGTAAATAACTCGCTGGTAGCCGTAAATAGCTCGTCACAACTCGCAACAACTCGCATACACTCGTAAGGATTCGTGAAGGAGGGGCAATTGTGTTGACATGTCGAAAATCTTCTTACGATTGTCCACGGATTTATTTGTCCGTAAATAACTCGTAAATAGGTCGTAACAATCCGTAGGTATCGTAAACCGCTCGCATCAACACTTTACCATCCGTAAACTGCTCGCAAAAATCTGTAAATGACTCGTAAATATTTCTTTAACGATTTGTTTCGGTTGGTTTACGATTTGTTTACGGATTACTTACGGATTATTTACGTATTATTACGAGTGCTTACGTGTTGTTTACGATTTCATTCGGGTCGTGTTACAATGGCTTTACGGATTGTAACGAGTAATTGCGCGCACTTTACGTGAAGTTACGAGTACTTTACATATAGATACGTTTACTCTAAGTATTCTTACGTATCGTTTACGTTTTTGGTAAATAAAAGCTGCAAATTTGAACATTTCATTTTCAGTTGTTATTTTTTGGTTACAAATCGTAAGGACTCGTAAATACTAGTAACTTACTCGTAACTATTCGTAACAACACGTTAACAGTTCGTTACTAACACGTAAGTTGGTGTTAGTTATCCGTGACAGCTCGTAACAAATCGTGGAATTCTGCCGTAAGTTTATCGTAGTAACTCGTAATAATCCGTACCAAACCATAAATAGCTCGTAATAACTCGTAACAACTCTTAACTCGGTCGTAAAAGTGGCCAAATCGCAAGGATCCGTGATAGATCCGTGAATTTGTGCGATCCGTAAGGACTCGTAAGAAAAATCCGTGTATGTGAAGGGGGGTATTAAATACAAATATTTTTTTTTTCTTCTTCTAAAATATGAAACAATAAATGAACTACTCACCTTCCGTGTATATCAGTAGGCCTTTGAATGCAGATCAATGCCGTCTTTCACCGCCTTTAGTTTAAGATGATCTAAACGACGAGTTGTTTCGATGTACTAATAATTGATGATTAATGATCTATGAACTAATGTTAACACGTCTAATGATATAGTCCGTAATGACAGTCTGTGTAGAAAAATCCTTGCTTAATAACACGGCGGTGGCTTACGGCTCAAGTAAATGTCAACTGGGAGAATGATGAGACTAATTATGTTAACATGAGTCTCCTGAAACAATTTCTGTATTTTGATACTATGAAAGTCATTTTTGACTGTTCCGGGTGCGATTGCATTTGAATCATCTAATGTTAGCCTATTAGCCTGCTTTATAAAATTAAACTCAACAAGTTCTCAATTGTGGTACCCAGCTCCAAGCAAAACCACTTATTATGGCAGTCCACGAGGAAGAAATAACGTGCATCGTCAGCAAGTCGAACCGAACGGGATCAAGTCAAAGTTTGTGACTGGTTTAACTTTTGCACGTGATGGTGATGTCATAAAACTCGTAATCCAGACAGTATTGTGATTGCGTGGGTGGGGGGGGGGGGGGGGGTGATGGTAATGTATTTTGGCAGCCCTTCATAGGTAGAACCACGTTCTTCTTGAGTGGCGCCTTGTTTCTATAAGTCCATCCCCGCCTTAACAAACAAGGGTATGTTTATTGAGTGATTGCACTTTGTAGTTGATGAATAACAGAATTATCACAAATATTTGCAGATTATATTTGCGTTATACCTGATAAAGAATATTAAAACAAATGTAAATATCATTTCGTGCAATCCGCGTCGTTTCTGAAGGACCTTTTTAGTTTGCGTGAGATAAGCAAATTTTGTCATGTTTAAAATCACGAGTAAGAGGGGCAATATAATAATTATTCATTTTCCTTCAAATGAACTTATCCTTCATTAAACACATTTTGAATGGGGAGGGGGGGGGGGGAGGGATGGGATCCATACCAGAACATGTAAGTGCAATGTTCTACGAGCCATCCCGAATCTTGGAGAGGGTGTGTGGTTGTGTACGGTATTAAACCGAGGACACCCATATTCATCTACATGACCACTCGCTAAACGTCCATCTAAATTATTCTAAGTTTTGATGACCTTTCAGGTATTGGATACGTTTATTTTAGATGCTCCGTTCGCATGCTGATTTTTTTTTTAAATTACTAGATCCTTGGCTATGAGGTTATCTTTCAAATCATTCTCAGAATTTTATATTCAGACAAACATTATGTCTTTGAACATGTTGAACATACAGATGTGTACATAATGACCCGAATTCACAAAGGAGGTTTGTTGACAAACCTTGGTTTTCGTACGTCAAATGACACGTTTTACGTGTTTTTTTACAAACCTGGTTTGTAAAGAACAAAAGGAAGGTTTGGCGAAACAAAAGGAGGTTTGAGCTCAAACCTTGGTCTGAGCTCAAACCTTGGTCTGAGCTCAAACCTTGCTTTGTGAATTCGGGCCATTAGTCCTTTATTTCTGGCAAAAAACCCATGTGTATGGGTGTGTGCGCACGTG
>JAVYIG010014772.1:0-39582 GCA_035222895.1 Strongylocentrotus droebachiensis | reverse complement strand
AAGCTGCCACCCCCTCTGTTTATGTATACCCTAACAATCAAGGGAACAAATGAATTAAAATCCACACTTAATTAATATTAATGAATTGATCTTTTTACTATTGTCATCATTTCAGGATGGTTTTGGTTTATTGTTAGCGGAGCTTTCAGTGGGTACAATTTGGGGTACTTTGTGCGGAGATCAGTGGATGGATATTTCCATCTACACTGCAGGAGAGGGGCTATCTTCATTGGAATTCAGGCCCTGAATTCCAATGGAGATAGACACTGTGAATTCCAATGAAGATGGCTTGTTTAAAAGGAGAGAAGCAAGATAGATTGATTTTTTTAATGACATGGGTATTGCATGATGTGAAGTTATGTGAAAAGAATTGCAGAATAATTATATTAAATTAAAAAAAATAGCTTTATTTGAACAAACTTGTACACAGGTCTATGGAAAAAGATTAAGCAGTTGTAGCTTCAAGTGATGTAATTTAACTAACAAGGTTTTTTTTCTTAAATTATCATAACAAGTGAAAAAAACATATTTTTATAATAACTTCCCTTATTTCATTTTTTTGATCAACGACAATGAGTAGGCCAGCCCTGGTGAATCTGTATTCTCTCCAGATTGTCGGGCCTACTCCGTCTCGGAAGATGTTTTCCCTTCGTAGTTGCCTACCAACTTCTTCCTGCAGAAGTAGCAGTATGGATGCCATCTTTGATCATAACTTTACGCTTGATAGAAATAAAGCGTAAAGTTACGATCAATTAAAAAAGATACGCTTGATTTTACGCGCAGCACAAAATGTACGACAATTTGGTACAAGGGTCTGGAAATTAGACTATTCAATGAAACGAACACAATCGCTAAGTTCAAGTCCTTCTGTTTTGAGGGAAGTAATAAATTAGTATCATCTTTCAAATGCCGTTAGAATCTAATCTTTCATGTTTTGGTCTGCAAATGGGACATATAATCAGTTTTCATGTTTAAGTATCACAAAGGGATTCTCCGAGTTTTTTTCGATGTTATGTTTAGAACAAATTCTTCATTACATAAATATAATATATTGCGTTACTTTTTTTTCTCTCTCTCTGCCCCTCTCTCTATCTCCATGCGATATTCTGACTCCACAAACCTCCTGAAGATTTTCTTCGAAAGCAACAAGGAATTAAAATCACGAGTTGTTTTAACGAATCAATTACGTATATTCTTATGAGAAAAAGAAACGGTTTAATTTGTTCATTTTCCCCAGTGAATATCATGTTACCAATCACAAGAGGGGAGCTGAGGGTAATATACACATTTACCAAGCTGTGAGAAATAATAGTATAGTAATAATGACTGCTATGAGAGACAAAGTTGTTTTATACTCTCAAGCGGAGGTTACATGATCGTGCCTTCGCCCCGAGGCGTGCCGAGGGTGATAGCACGATCATGTAACCTCCCGAGAGCCTATAAAAACAACTATTCCTCGAATATTAAAGCAGTCATTATAACATGTATATACCGAAAAGGGTCTTAGAATACATGTGCGACTTTAAGATCATGGTAATCAAAATTGTTTACGCTATCGAGACCTAGTCTTAAAGTTAAAGACCAGTTCTGGTCATGCGATTGCATTGTGAAAGAAACGTTGTCAGAAAAGGGTGATCATCTAGTATGTCAGTATTGGTGTGTACTGCAAGGTTCTGGAATCATCAAAATTATAAGAAATTTGGCCCAGTAAAGTTACAATCACTGTACACTGAATTTAAACGACTTATATTTATATTCCTTAAATTGTATTATAAACGACTGATGTGGAAGACTAGTCAATGCACCCTTTCGGCCAAACCGGGTGAGCTTTGGACGAATAGTCGCGTTCCAGTCAACAACGCACCCTTTCGGCCAAACCGGGGGGGGGGGGGGGAGCTTTGGACGAATGGTCGCGTTCAAGTCAACGCGACGCTTCCCACCCTTTCAGCATAACCATGGTAACCGAGAACCATGGTAACCATGGTTCTTATGGTGGATGGTAATTTGGACAAAGAACCATGGTAACCATGGTACTGAGGAAAAAAATTAAACAAGTTGTTTAAAATTTTAAACAACCACAAGTTAACCGGTGAATCGCTCAACTGTTGTTTAAAAATTAAACAACTTAAGGTTGTTTACGTTTTGAACACTTAGTTGTTTAAAAATTAGAAAAACTTTTAAACAACAGTTGTTTAGTAATACAATTGCACAACTCGGTTGTTTAAAGCAAGTTGTGTAAATGTTAAACAATAATGTTTAAATTACTAAGCAACTGTTGTTTATTCAATATTACTGCACAACTGGGTTGTTTAAAAGGAGTTGCTTAAATTTTGAACAGAACTGTTTAATGGTTGTTATCTAGTTGTTTGAATCCCGGGGTTTGAATTTGTGAAATGACCTACTGGAACCACCCCTTCAATAATCACAACGATTACACTGTAACATGTAGAGCTTGTTGCCAATTTACTTCAACATTTGTTCATCATATTCATTTAACAGTGACAGACAACATTATTATTTGTCTCTATAACTTCACCTAAACCCCATCGGCGAAGCCGAGAAGAACCAAGTCGTCGCCTTGCCCTTGTTCCGCCATTTTCGTTTGCACTGCACTGCACTAGCATTGTACTTGCACTGCACACTAGCACTGCATGCTTGCATGCATGTACTATGTACGTACTTTGTGCATATCGCATGTGTGCGCACAAATTGCAATCGCGTATCGAGAACGACGCGAAATCATGATTGGTTAAATTTATCACGTGATTTTTCCCCCGGGACTTTTTAAACAACTCTGTTTAATTAAATCTTTTTGTTTTTTAACAGATAGTTGTTTAAGCCAATTGAGCACTGATTTTTCGATTTTGAACAACGTTGTTTACGTTTTTAAACAACATTCTTTTAAACAGTGATATTTTAAACACCGTTCTATCTGTGTATGTCCAAATTACCATCCACCATAAGAACCATGGTAACCATTGTACTGAAACCATGGTTTTACATGGTACATTTTTATAAGGGAAGCCAACAAAATTGCTTATCTTGGTCAATTTTGCCAATTATCTCGGAGAAAGAACGCATTGTAGTCTCCGAAATGAATTGGATATATGCAGAAGTGTTGTTAAAGGCCACAAATTGCGCTATAGAAATATTGGAACCAACACGGACAGACAGTGATGGCTTCAAGCTTGGTGGTATCCAATTCCCTACACCTACCCTAGGCCTATTATTGGGACCAGGGTGGCAATAAATAATGAGTATCGTCATGATAGGGCTCGACATATGAAAACGTTGTATCATCCGCTTAATCTGCCTTGCGTGCAAAGAACAAATAAAGCATTTTTGCATGAACAAGTGAAGTTTTCTAAACATAAAATGCGTTTCTTTCCAGCATTGGGGTGCCCGGGAGTTTTGGGATGCCCGGGATTTACTTGGGTAACCCTTCCAAAAAGTATGCTTAAACAAATTATATGCACTTTTTCTTTACCTTTGTCGGGAAAAATAGTAACCCAACACAACATCGTCTCTTTTTGCGTTGGAAAAGAGCAAAACAGCGAGTTTCAATTGCATTTCGGCCGCTCTCTCAAGCCCTCACTCGTGTCATTGTGGTCTGGCGGCTTTGGGATGAGCGGCCAATAAATATACTAATCGTTAGCTTTCTTCTGGTATTAAACTTGTTCTGATTGGTTGTATATTGTTGTAGGAATTTACCCGTTGACATAATGTAACTACCTGCCCAATGAAGCCAGTGGCCCCTGCACCCAACACTGTGTGGGATTAGTATGTTGTCAACTTCCTTCATGATACAATTCCAAGCAAACGTTTCCATAAGATTGAGTGTGAGGCAATTGGAGCATGTGTAGTACGATCAGCAGCTTGTTGTCTCGCTCCTTCTAGGCTGTAACCATGATATCACATAACTCTATAAAGAAATCCTATCGTTTAACAACTTCTTAACCTTTGCATTCGCTGCCATTGGGGAACCTTGTTTATGAGTGGTGAAGTCAGTGACGGTGAACGAATACATAGAATAGTCATGATGATGCGCGTGTAAACGGTTTGACTAGCCTTAACATTTAATCAGAAAATAAATGTACCTGTCAAGTTTGTGTACAACGTTCCATTCTTGGAGTTCGCGGACTTAGGTGCGAATGAGGTTCACAGAGACTATGAAGCGTGATCCCTCAATACTGTGGTATCAAGCTAATCAGCACAGCCACTGTTCATGTTTAAATACTTGGAATGCAGATATATATCTGTCAGCGTAGTTTCCCGAACCATCCCTATCAGAGATAACTAGATCATTTATTTAACCTATAAATGACATTAGGCATTGGTAAAATTAATTTTTACATCAGAACTATTAAATTGTATGTATTTTCTTCTGCAACATACTAATCAAATTAGAATTCAGCAGTACAACATGTACAAAACATACCAAGTTTTTTGAACGTTTTTGCAATATAATAATAATAAGTGATGACCGTAAAAGAAAATGGTAATGTTAATGATGTTGATGATGGTGATATATATAGTGGTGATGATGGTTATGATGTTGAGGATAATGAAGATTCTGAACATGAACAAGAAAATATGCTGATGTAACTGATAACACAATACCAAACAATATTTATTGGGAAGGTGCAAAAGAAGAAGGGTTATTACAATAGGCGATTGCTTGATTGATAGTGTGATATCCCGGGGTAGGGAGGGAGGGGGGGGGGGGGGGTGGAGGGGTGGGGAGGGGGGGGGGGATGATAAACAAAATGGTAATGTTAATGATGTTGATGATGGTGATAGTGGTGATGATGGTTATGATGTTGAGGATAATGAAGATTCTGAACATGAACAAGAAAATATGCTGATGTAAATATTCCATACACAGAATATGTATGCATTTCACGTTATCACTGAATTCCTACTTTGTTATCTACCACCACGTTTACCCAATCATGTAAATATTTTGATAAACTGCATTGTTTATTTGACAGTGTCTGATGGTTCTTCATAAACATGGCATCTTCTATGAGTACTAAGGATGCTTCGAGGACATTGACTGACATTTCGGATATACTTCACGTTAACTCTGCAGCTGCTAAAGCAAAACTGATCGAAGAATTCAGTGACGAGGTCAAAAAATGTATTACTATTGTCAAAACCAGTATCAAGCACATTCAGGATTGTGAAGGTTTCCCATGCATCTCATGTATTACAAGGATGAGGGATGTCACTATAGTTTTGAGTATGAGCAACATTGATCGGAACGCAGTAGGAGATGGGTTGAGCATTGACACAGATTACTGCAAAATGTTTGCTTATACGTGGAAAAAGGGAGATATGTTACAGAAGATTGAAGACGCTGATCAAAAAGACGCTGAGAACGTATACATTTTCACATTTTATGAAGAGCTGATTCGTTGCACAGTAAACTTTGTGCATAGGTGTGATTACTTATGTTTACAAATGGAAGAAGATGGATGCCTGTCTTTGATTGTCGATTGGTTTTTACATCTCGTGGAGAGTGATAAGGCGATGAATAAATGGGTAGATGCCATGGTGTTGCAAACGATGCTCATATTGATAAACTCCTGCAGAAATGTGCCGACTCTGGCTCCTAAGCATCACCGGGTCGTGCCTGCCTTGCAAAAGTTTTGCGAGTCGGAAGAGGGCTTGACACAGATAATAGCAACCATGACGTTGGCAAAGCTCGTTAAGAAAGAAGAGGCCGACAAGCTTTCCACCAACTTCACCTGTATCGAAAGACTACTTTCGCTGTTGAAGGAATGTGTCTCCAATTCTAATCATACGGCAGTATTGGGTCACATTATATTTGCTGCAGTGGAAGTGGTTCAAGCTGTAGATGAGATGGCAATCAATGACAACAACAAACAGCTGATAGTAGAAAAGGGAGGCATTCCTATCCTCGCTAAATTGCTCCAACAAGATTGTTCCGTGGGTGAGCAGACTTCTGCGGCCAACGGGATCTGGAGACTAGCATTTATCAAGGATAATAAAGAAAAGCTGCGTAAAGAACAGGGAATTATCTACAGTAAATAAATATTCTTTACATTTTTTCATAATCATGATAATATCGGAGGGTAATATTAACAACTTCATATGTTGTTTTAGTTAAATTGTTACCATTAGCGCACGAGATGCCCTCATATCGATAACAGACTTTTAATAATTATGATGAATTTAATGTTCTTAAGTTGGAATCATAGGTTTAATAAATGGGGAGGGGGGGGGGGATAGGGTAGCACTAAGACATTTTGGTAACCATCACGATATGTTTAGCAAGAATAAGACAGCGGAAGGGAGGGGGGGGGGGGGTGTAATATGAAATACTTTGTGATCTTTCTTAAGATGAGTAAATAACAAAATACTTTAATATGAGTAGCAGTTTAAGATTGAATATTCCCATAATGTGCATCAATAACATAAAACGTTGTGCAGTGCAGTATTGGGCCCACAATAAGTGAATATTTTCGTGCATCTATTGTAAAAGAGGAAGCATGTCTTGTGTTTAGAGATAGAAGGGCCTTAAGTATGTGTTAAAGTTAAGAGTTAATGCCCTTCTGGCTATAAACAGACGATTTCATATTTTCTTTTATCACGAAAACAAGATCTGACGGAGAATTCCCATGGTAAAAATGAAAAGCTCCGCAATGCCTGTATGGGCGCTCTCTTCGAGATTTATGAATCCAAACTTCCCGAAGGCCTGACGCACGGGAAAACAGATCTCAAGTCACCGCCGGGGACGCTGTCGGACAGTACAAAGGCCAGTGGCCACATCATGCTCAGCTACAAATGGGAACACCCGTCCAAACCTGTGATGCGAGAGTTCAAGAAAGAGCTGCGCAAACGAGGCTACAACGTCTGGATGGATGAAGACCACATGAGTAAGTTTATCTGCATGCACTGCTCTTACGAAAAATGTAAATTTTCAAACATGACTTGAATGTTTATCTTCACGCATGTCCGGTTGCTGTCTTTCATTCAAAGTTCCAACAGATAATCTAAGCTTGTGAATTCTGAGAGTGGCTCTAGTAGGTGATTACATGAAATTAACTTGTTTTTCTTCTTATTTGAGCGTTACTAATGTGTCATCATAGTTGCTCGTAATTGCATGTAATTCAGAAATTATTATCCCAAAAGCAAGAGCATGATTATCCATGAATCTCTTTCTTCTTAATCAGTCTCCTTCCTTATTCTTCCCTGTATTCTCATTTCTTCTTCTTCTTTTCCCTCTTCTGCTTCTTTCTTTTTGTTCTTTTCTTCTTTCTTGTTCCAGTGGGTGATAAAATCGGTGCAATGTCAGAAGCCGTAGAGAATGCTGATATGATCATAGCCTGTATCACACGTGGTTACCAAGAGAGTCAAGACTGCCGTACAGGTGAGAAAAGATTGAGCTCTTTTTCTGATTAATGTCAGTTAACTTAAGGGAAGAGGGTCGTCAGATTCTTTGACACCAGTCTTCGTAAAAGAACCACTATTAGGTGTACAAGTCTACACACACCATACCATCAATCAATAAATACCCCTCTCTGAAAGTCTTGGGGTGAGGGAAATCTAAGATAATTACTTTACCATATGGGGGAATGCAAATCATTGCGTAAGGCATGGTGGTCATAAAACTGAAGGCTTATCCTAGCGATTGACAACATCTGTAATTGGGGAAACATGCGATTCCTATCTAGGAGACCACTACTATGCGTCCTCAAATGGGTGCGTTTATTGACCAAATTTTTGCCTATATAATCAGGTTTTTCAAGCGTCTTTCTTTTTGAAGGTGATAAACGCAGGGCCTTTTTTAAACGTCTTTAGATATGGGCATATTTAAAGACGCAAAAAGGTGTGTTTTGAATGTGACATACAGCCAGAATCACGTTTCTGAGAGATGATAAACGCAAAGCTGTTTTGAACCCCACATACAAATCGGACCTTCCCAGGTTAATTTCCGGTTCAGAGACTAGCGCGCGCCATGTATTGTGTACAAGCATAAGTGTGTAGTTGACCTCTGAGAAACTGTCTGCTTCCCGGGTCAAACGGCGCAAAACAGCTGCGCAGACACAAGGCCTTTATTTTGAATCGTGAAGAGACGATAAACGCAACATCCCGCAAATCACTTTCGTATAGTGGGGTTCGATAGTGGGGTTCGATATGTACATATCTAGTGGCAAGACACGAAAAACGCAATAGTTGAGTTCTGTTTCGAGACCGCTTATGCATTCAAAGTGCATGGTTATTGCTCTTATTCTTATCTTTGACATTTATAGTGCCCTTTTAGGACCTAAAATTGCCATGAAGGTAATTTTAGACCACAAAATGTGTGAAATTCAGCCAAAAGATAATTCCAATTCAGTTTCACTTCCAAAAATATAGGGTGACCGTTAATTAATTAATTAATAATAACAAAAAATGGGCCGGCTGGTTGTGCGTAATATAACCAACACGAAAAAGCCAATATCGGCATTGGCTGAAATACAATGTAAAAGACGCTATTTCTTTTTTTTTAACGGCTGATTCAAATTATCGAATATTTGTGGTGATACACAAATGTTAGAAATCGTTATATTTATGGATGTTTCTGAACCGATTTTTATCAAACAAAGATGATTTTGTCATTGAAATTGTTCTTTCAAATTTGACACTCAGTTTTTTATCATCTCAAAAAACAATATTTTTTTTGCAGCGCCCTCTGCAACAGAACTCAACTATCTCTTTATAAATACTATGTCTCTTTTGCAGCCAACATCAAATTATGCAGAACTTTGCAGGAATTATGAATATGTAATGTATGTCCTATCTGTGAAATTTAAACGTTAGCAGTGTCCTAATATCCAAACTATGCGAGGAAACCCGTTTACTTGCTACATTGCACAGTCAGACACTATTGAGTGACTGACTAGCTCTTTTTCTTCTTCGGTAATAACTACATAAAATGGGCTGTAAAGGGAACACGAGCATTTGTCTACATCAATAACCCACTTCTTGTAATGGCCAGAATTAAAGTGATTGAATCTTTGCGCAGCATAAAACGTTCGACCATTCGGTACAATTGTCGGAAAATCAGACTATTACTTACGGTTTGACAACACATTATCGTTATTTTCCCACTTAAAGACATTTTATAGCCCCCCCCCCCTCTTTTTTTTTAGGGAATTTCTAAATTAGTATTATCTTCTAAATGCCGTTGTAATTTAACCTTTTCATTTCGTTGGCCTGCAAATGAGACGTAGTACCTTTAACTTATTATTTGCCATGGTACTCTTTGAGTTCAGGTTATACGATGTCTTTATATATGAGACTGTGTAGAATCAAGTGTGAACGTTTGATTATTCATAACCTAAAACTAGGTGTAAAGTTGGGGGTTTTGAAATCATTAAAATCATAAGAGAGTGACGCGAGGATACGCACAGTCAAATGGACGTCACGCATAAATTAATATTTGGGACTACATAGAAATTTCGCATGAAGTTCGGTCCATATTTTAGCCATTTCTTGCCATGTTGGGAAAATGAAAGCATTTGAAAAACAATTCTTTCTTTTCGAAGGAAATTTATTTTCTAATAATCTTTCCCAACATATCTGAGAACACTGAGAGAGATCACTTTTTGTTGTACTCGACATTCTCATTTCAATCAAATTTTCAAATGAATCTCTCATGTCATGTTTTTAGAAGCGACTTATGCTTACGAGTGTAAGAAGCAGATTATTCCTATAAAGGTGAGTAATGACTTCAAAGCTTCTGGTTGGCTAGGCGGTGTCATGGCAGGGAAGATCTACTACATCGTTCAGCAAGCCAACCTTGTCTCCGAGGTACTATCCAACATCATCGAAAAAGAATTCGCAGTGCAGAAAGAAACGGTCCAGAACGTGAACGCAGCTCCCGGTATGTCATTTACACTGTTTAGAGAGAGAGAGAGAGAGAGAGAAATTGAGAGAGATATGTGAACAGAGACGGGGAGATATATATATAGGGATATAAGAGAGAGAGAGAGATAGAGAGAAAAAGAAATATAGAGAGACAGGGAGAGAGAGAGAGAGAGAGAGATAATACATAAGAGAAAGACAGAGAGAGAGAGAGAGAGAGACAGAGAGGGAGAGAAAGTATTGCTGCATATATCAATATTTAACTTTTTTTTTCGCAAACGGATTTGGAAGCGCCACTCTCTCAAAGAATGTAATGGAAGCTATTATTACCAACCATGTGGAAGAATATGTTTTGACTAAAACGTGATAATACAAATTTTGGCGGGAAACCGACTTCTAATTGATATATTTGGTAAATTATCATATCGATCCGGACTGGATAGACATCGCGTAGTCACATATACATATTTCTGTGTACAGTGCTTGTAACTATCAAGACGGGGCCAAATTTCTTATCATTTTGATGATTCCGGAACCTTACAGTACACACCAATACTCATATGCTAGATGATCAACCTTTTCTGATCGATTCCTCAATGTTTCTTTCACGATGCAATCGCAAGACCAGAACTGGTCTATATAATATCCTCAATTTAAATAGTTCATATCCGTGGATTTTTCTCCCTTCAGACGGACAAGCAGCCCACCCAAGTCCACACCCCGGTGACTCAAGCCCACACTATAAGATAAATTACCAACAGTCTTTTTCAAGACTACACCAACAGTACTTTTCAGGACTACACACACTCAAAAAATAAAAGATACCGAGAGTCCTTTTCAGGACTCCCCAATGCTCCCTCTCTCTCACATGGTGCAACCGCAAACCTACTGTATAATTTCAATATTATCTTATCGAAATGTCCTTTATTTACGGTGAGTAAAAATTTAACTAGCTGGAAAAAACAAGGTGTTAGCATTGGAGTTAACTTTATCAGCTTTGCAGATTAGTCATACACATATAATACTTTTGGTTATTGAACTCATATGGTGTGATATTTTGTTATAAACACAAATATCTATATTATATATATATTTATATTTATTTATTTTGGAAGGAGTTTCTTTTCTTTTGCTTGTGTTCTATTTGCGTTTAAATGTTTCCCGTCCTCAGAGCAAGAACCGAAACCACCTCCAGTGGAATCTCAAGTATCCGGATGGGATTCCAAAAAGGTCCAGGTTTGGCTGGCAGCTAACAACGTCACAACACACAACGAAGCTTTGAAAACTCTCAATGGAACCCAATTACTGCAACTGAAGAAACAACTGGATACAGTCCCACAGGCTTTCTACCAGTCTATGAAAGAGGATCTTAAGGTCCCCTATATCGATGTCCTATCACTTACTGCTGCTCTTGAGAAATTATAAGTGATTATTATAATTATGATAATGTTGAAGATAGCACTTAATATGCCACACAAATAATCTCCCCTAGCCATATTTCCCTTTTTAAGGGATTCAATGATATTGTACTTTTCCAGAGCAAATTTAATCTATAACAGTAGTAAAAGAACTGTAATGGGGATAATCAATACGGGGAAAAGGGTATTGTTGCCAAAGGCATGATGTTGCCGAAGACAATCGTTCCTTTTTTGGTGCCTATCATTTGTTTGCAAAAGTACACGTGTGGACTCCGAGCAACTGTGCAGAGATGCTACGAAAGCAACCAAGGTGATAACGACACATTGTTTGTTGTTTGCATAATTTGTATGCAGTATGTCATCATTTTATTTCACTTACACCCGGAAAATTGTCTACCACTCTCAAACAGCAACATTGGATTTTCCAACAATGTATTACCTAATGGAAACCTCACTCCAATAAAAACCTTTAGTTATTCTGAAAGATTTGTTGTATTTTTGCCCAGTATTTTACAAGATTTCCTACCAAAGTTTTTGAAAGAGATATAACGCAAGGATAAAGCAGAGTTTCTCAGCCATTTTCTTGACAGCGTGACCAAAGCACCTAGTCTGATATGACCCCCCAAAAAATCTTCTGTAGCTTGCACGGTCTTCATTCTCCTCAGCTGCGTTTGGGTGTCGCGGTCGTGTGGATACTTCACTGAACTGACACTCTCCACCCTGGTGATGTTAATCGGCACATTGCAGATGTAAACTCCTCGAATGCCAAAGCGCCTTATCAGGGCAGCTCGGCTAATGCCGTGGTAATACTAGTAAACGCTTAGAAACATTAGTATTTGAGCGATATATAACTGTAATACTACTATTGAGAAATCTTTATGTGTGTACATTATTTTTCTTCAATTGCTCGCACTCCCTCAAAGGTTACTTAATTTAGTGTGGATGTTTGTTCTAAGGAAATAACGTGTATACATGGCATGGGATGTTTATATCCCGGTTTATATGCTTGGTTGGTGGTGTGTGTTAAGAAAAAAATAACATATGGTAAGTAGCTGTGGCATATATGTATATTCATATGTGAGACGGATGTGTTTATGGACCTGGGTTGGAGGGTGTTCTAAGGTAAGCGTTTACCATTTCTCGCTCTGTGTAACCGTTATTATCGTGCAGTTTGTTACCTGTGTTTTATTTTTGTTTTTGAGACTTCATTGCCGATACGGAAGTCCTAAATTAATAATTATTGTCTTCTAAGGAAATAACTTATAGATATTATGTGCGGCCGTAGTGTGTATGTAAATACAATTGTGCTTGGGATGGATATGTCAAATTTGGTGGGTATGTGTTAATAATTATACAAATAATGCACTGCAGTGAGAGCATTAGTAAGAATTACCCACACAAGGTACCAAGTGTGGGTAATTTTACTAATGCCCGAACAAAATGCTGTGTATTATTTGTTTTATAAAATTATGAAGTGGATCCTTGTTATTTGATTAATTCTGCGGCTGCCATTTTCGCGAGTAAAAGTAAAACGATGAAATCTCAATGGTTTCGATCGCAAAACATGATCGCCAATGACCGGTCATAACCATAAAATAATGACCGATAGTTATCCAAATTTCGCGTTAGGAAAAATAAATGCATGATCACGTGTACGCTTTCAACCAATCATTTGATTAGGATCCACGTCATCATTTTATAAAAGGAAATAACATGTACATATTATGGCATAAACTGTGGCATAAATGCACACGCATTTGTGAGAATTATTCATAATTTTAATGAGTGAGTGATGTAGAGAAATTACATGAAGAAAAATAATAGTGAAAGGAACTAAAATATATTGCTTATATATAAATAAAATAAAAAAAAATAAAAAAGCCCTGCCTATATTATACTGTCATTTCCTATTAATGGAGAGAGAGAGAGGGAGAGAGAAAGTGAGTGAGAGATAGAAAATGTGTGGGTGTGGGGGAGGGAAAGGAGGAGAGAGTGGAAGGGATAGGGAGATGGAGAGGGAGTGCGTCTTTTCGGGCAGCGGACCCCAACATTTAAATGTAAACGTTCATGTAAATTTACCTCTAGGCCACTTTTTTCATTTATGTATCATTACAATCTTGTATTCATATTTGTGTTAATCTATTTTTATATATAATAGTATGTAGTTGTTAACGCATGCAGCAATTTTTGTACCGAAATGTTGTTGTTCCCTTGTACTGATCATCTGGTGAGAATTATACAAATCATAATGTCAGCCGGAAACAGTTTACGAACCTTAATTATTAATATATACCTCCCTTTATTATTGTTACAAATTTAGATATATGTCTGTATCATCATGATCATGTGCATAGTCCATTATTATTTCGCCATATATTGTTGCTTGCTGTGCAAGTCAAACTAGTCCTTGAGTAGTTTTACGACGTTGTTTTTCGTCCTGGAGTAATTCTTGCATTTCGATCGCGTAAGCCCAGGGCCGCGCTCGTCTAGAGAATCTGTCCTCGTCTTACGTAACGGCAAGGACAGATACTCAGTCGCGTGCGGCCCCCGACGGACCCCGAGCGGAGGCCAGACTTTGTCCTCAGTTTGAGGACAGACTCTGCCCTTTAGCTCGAGGTCGGGTTGTGTCCTTGCTGGAAGGTTGGCTTGCTACAAAACAGCTCCCTATATAAAGCCAGGGATTCTAAAATCGAGAGACTTCTGACTGACTTCTTGAGACTTCTCCCCGGACTCCTTTCTGCCGCTCTCCAAACCTCTAATGATTCACTGTACCTATTGAAAGTAATAAACGCCGAATAGAATTGAAACTCACGATCATAATACTCCATTTCTTCTGTTGCATTTATATTGCATACACGCATGAGGTCGAGTGAGAGAGATATTGAGCGAGAACTGAACGAGAGCAGTCTGAATTAAACACTTGTAATCAAATTTCGTTACACTGGCGGCAGCGGTGGGATTTGGACTTCAACACGGACATCGATTTGATGATAGCTGGCGAGCATTGACTTTGCAAAGTTACATTGAACAGCATGTCTACCATGAGGAAGAAACTGAGAATCAGAACTCGCATCTTCAAGTATAAGAATTACTACCCTTTACCGGTATGCTGATAAATGGTGTCGACTACCGACTACAAGCAGCTAGGTGACGTGGTGGCTATGGAATGATTGAGCGTGATTGTTTTTTTTCGTGGTCGCGACTTCGACTTCGTGTTGATGCAGTCCGCCTCGCTGGTCAATGTTCCTGTGATCATGGCGAACGTCAACTTATTCTGGGCCTCCGTGACGACGTCGTTAGTTTTGTTATCCCAGCCATGGAGAGTCACTCTCAGGAGAATTTGACGGGGAGTACGTAGCTGAGCATATACAAAATTCGTCACCGATGTCGGGATTGTTAGTAGTGTAACCGGAGCTGCAAAAGTGCAGGATGACGAGTCGACGATTTCAAAGGGAAGCCGAGTGCCTTTTATTTTTGTTGACGGTTGCTGCATTGGGTGCCAGCCTCAGAAGGGGAGCACAGCAATGGCAACGAGAGGACGCAGTGCATGGCCATTTATTTAGTAGTAAGAGTTTCGTATGTGTAGGGCCAATTTTTTTGTTTTCATTTTATTTTTCGAGAGCATCGGTGTGGAAAACGGAGGCAGAGAGTCATCATTTGGATAGCGTTAGAGATCTCGACATCGTATTAGTTTTGTTGGCGAATTGTTGTGTATGCGTCGGAAAGAATGGGAAATCATTATATCAGTTTGGAAATCACGGGACAACCTCGAAGATATCGGAGCAACGTCAATCATTTATGTCCATGATATTGCGCCATGTAGAAGTGGAGGACCCGCCGTAGATACTTGATTGTCAATTTGTCATGTGTTGGGAATATTGCGAAGTCGACATGCTGAGTCAATGCTGTTACGTGATCCTTATGGAATATCCTGAAAATATTCTTATTTCTGATTGAGTTATCTGAATTTAGTATAGAGGCGAGTTTACACAACCACGAGCTTTATCATGTTTATGGAAGCAGAATTATCATTACAAATTTCCCGAATATACTGGAATATCAATGTGAAGCCAGGATTCCTACACAGAGTCACTCTCGCTTAAACTTAAATCAGCAGGACAAGACATCGGTCCTCGTCGACAGATCTGGACATTTATTCTAACATTTCAAGATAAACTGGGACTATTTGATCATAGATCGAGGAGACTTTGATAGAGAACTCTGTTGTCCGAATGAAGATTGCGCGATTCTTTTACCGAACCTTGTTTCATTGTTGAAACTGTTGTTTTGAATCTATTTTGTACATGTTATCACTATAAGTAATACGCTAAGGCTCCGCGGGGGGCGCGACGTCTCCGCCGGCCTTTGTATTCTATTGTTTTTTAATGAGATCGCCGACCCAAGTTGGTGCAGCTATCTCCTCCTGAACCCTCCCCTCGGGGTGCCGGTGACCGGTGCCGTCGTCCGCGGGAGAGTCAACTCTGTGGAATTGGCTATACTCCGCCCGAGGTCCTCCTCCGTGTCGACGTCCAGGGCGAAAACAGACGCGACATGCATGATGCATGATATGCGTGACGACAGAGAAACCTCATGGATATTCAACATAACATCCGTAGACACACGACCGATGACGATCCACTCACATGAAGTTGCGTATTAAATGCACGCTGAATGGGTATGACTTACCCCGTGTTAGGTATCTTCCTATATGATATTCTCTATATAGACCGCGCCGTCGATCACACTCATTTCTTTGCAGTTCTCAAAGAGACACACAACAAATGACCAACCACTCACATTATGTTGCGTATTAAATGCTCTATGCAAAGGGCGGGATCACCGAGAGTAAAGCGTCTTGCTATAGGATGTGCTATAGGATGTGCTTTAGCGCTGTAAAAGCCACAGAGATACACACGAAGCTTCCGTCCACGTCCTAACTTAGAGACCTATTTCCATCATTATTGCCGCGATTTTTATATAGTTTTCGTGAATGGAGGTATGAAATCAAAGCTTATTTTGTGATTATTACGGCCATGTATATAAAATTTTGATTATCATTTTATAAAGGAAAGTTTTCACAAGAAAACCATTGGACTGACAGTTCAGTCGCAAGCTGCCTTCAATCAACACGCAGTGCAGTGTGTGTGAGTTGAGATGAGCTTGCAGGAAGCTCCAACACCGGGACCGCGCCCCGCAGGCGTCCGACGCCTGCGGCGCCGGTGTTGAGCTTCCTGCAAGCTCATCTCAACTCATTTGACACTTTGAAATTGTTATCTGTTGGTTTGCATCATTATTGCCGCGATTTCAATATAGTTTCGTGAATAGATTTACGAAACCTGAGCTTAGAATTAGTAAAAATATTACTAATGTCTACGTTTTTAAACGACTGTCTGATTTTCTTGTGAAAATTTTACTTTGAAAAATGATTATCGAAATTCATGGTCAGAAATAATCACAATCTAGGTTCATTATGTTACAGTTCTTGCATCAAATCAATGCATGAAAACTTGGTTATTGAATAGGCAATTATGAAGTAGGAAGCCTGAAACCTTAGCCTACTAAACAAATCTCAACAAAGTGTAGGCCTATCCTTTTATGAATTAATGAAAAAGTAGCCCCAGAAAAAAGAGCCCCCGAAAGTTGAAAAAGTAGCCCCCGAAAATTTCCCAAAAATTTGAAATGGAGCCTCCGAAATGAAAAACTTAATTTTTTGCCTGCGCCCCCCTCTAGAATCCCTCGGATTTCCGCGGGTCCTGAGTTGAGTGTATATATAATATAGGGGTGGGGTCCACGGGTTTCAAGGGGCCATAAACCCCCAAGAGCTCGGGGGTTACATTCTTCAAAGTTGGGGGGGGGGGGGAGAGATCAGATCGCAGCGGGTTGAGTGTATATATAATATAGGCGTGGGGTCCACGGGTTTCAAGGGGCCATAAACCCCCGAAAGCTCGGGGGGTTTAGGCGTTTAATTAGGGTCAGATGAGCATATTTTTAATACTTTATTTGTGACACTTGCGAGTCACTAATTGGCGTGGGGTCAATACGTAGAGTTGCGTAGTGTTGCGTACCAACTACGCTGGCCTACGTTACTATATGCTGAGGGACAGAAAGGGGTACGCAAGATGAACGAAAACAATTCAACATGTTTAATTTTTTTCGCGTACTTTCGGCGTAGAAATTTGATGCAGAAAGTACGCCTTTTTACGCAACACTACGCTACATGCCTACGCAACAGTACGCTACCCTACGCCAGATCGACAAAGCAGTAAAAGTTTTCCACACTACGGAACTCTACGCAGTTCCAGTGGCTTAAAGAATAACTACCGGTACAGCTGGATCGTTTTTTTTATTTTTTTATATAAGGCCAAATTTAAAAAAAAACATGTTTGGCGTCCTGTTTTTTCGAAAAATGGGAAGGAGGAGGCCCTTTTTTTTTCTTTCAAAATGGCCGCTCGGTACATTTTCCCTGACATTCGGGCTATTTTTCAAGATGGCGGCCGACAATTTTTTTTTTTTCTTTTTTAAAATCAGAAATACATTTTAGCAGTGCTTTTCATGTTTTTTTTCTTCAAAAAAAAATAAAAAAAATAGGAGGCGGCCCCCAAATAGGAAGCAGGCGGGGACGCTGTTTTTTTTTTCTTTCAAAAAAAAAAAAATAGGAGGCGGCCCCCAAAAAGTAAGCGGGCGGGGACGCAAAACATGTATATTTTTTTAATGGCCTGAATGGCAAATAAAGTTCTTGGTGGTTTTAATTTAGACAGTCTCTATATATCTATTTACACCCCCCGCCCCCCTCTAGAATCCCGCGGATTTCCGCGGGTCCAGCTAGTCAATTGTATATTGCATTTGCATTCTATTACCTCTCCTTATTTCTAGCCCTCGGCAACAATATGCCTCCCTTTATACCTCTCGATCCTTATAATTATCTTTCTTCTCTTGTTCCTCTCTCCATCTATTTCCCTATCACTATGTCTTCTCTATTTTTCTGTTACATATTTCTATGATGTGATTGAGATGTTTTAAACCTTTAATCGATTTTTGTGCATATATAGTTGAACCTTAATTCGTTAGCGGCCGCGTAGCCGTTTTCTTTGGAACGTATTTTTGTGTGTTGAGTTTAGCACCCCTCGTTCACTGATATTCTTTTCGGCCTGTCTTGAGATACGAAGCTGTCATGCATATTGCTGCTAGAGGCATTGTGATGCGTAATCACAATGATCGCGCTTTTTCGGATCGCGTGCTGCATTTCTGCTGACCAAGAATGAAAAAAAAGATTTGCTTGGCTACAAAATTTGGAATACTGTTGAAGCGGCTTTCGTTCTGCTGCTTCAGCAAATATTGACTAAAAAAAAGATGTCAGTGTACGAGGCGGTTAATTGTCGACAATTTTACAGCATTTCAGTCACTTTTGTTTTTGTTATTTGTTGTTTTAAATGTCATATATCTTTTTGCAACCTGAACGATTATGTAAATAGTTAGGTCTGCTTTGGCGTTGTTGTTTTTTTAAAACATTATATTAGTTCTCCTCAACTTTTCGACAGTTCCTTGCGTTGTATTATATAGTAGCTTAATTGTAAGGAATACTTTTAATGTCATACGTAGATTTTCGTTTTACTTTAGGAGGTCGTGACTTCATGACCCCGAATTATATGTCATACTCACCAGAACTTTTGAAAACTAAGTTACACTGTACCAAGCAATTAAGATTGTATAAGTACTGGTTTCTAACACAATGCTAAGTATGGGTAGACAAACATATATGCCGTTTTGAGACTTACACATGTCGTATGTCAAAAAGCTTAGGCCACTTCTGCAACTTCATTTTATTTTAACCAAGTTTTCAAATTCAGATTTGATGTTTGCTATCCCTCATTCGCTTCATTTACTCGATATGTCAGTTTTTTATTTTAAATTCGTTATTTAAATTATGGTGCAAATCTTTTGGTTTAACATGACTGTAATTCTATTCTTTTTATCGGTCACTGAGGACAGTGACTTTTTAAGGAGAGGGGGAATAGTGTTACGAATTTAGATATATGTCTGTGTCATCATGATCATGTGCATAGTCCATTATTATTTCGCCATATATTGTTGCTTGCTGCGCAAGTCCTTGAGTAGTTTTACGACGTTGTTTTTCGTCCTCGAGTAATTCTTGCATTTCGATCGCGTAAGCCCAGGGCCGCGCTCGTCTAGAGAATCTGTCCTCGTCTTACGTAACGGCAAGGACAGATACTCAGTCGCGTGCGGCCCCCGACTGACCCCGAGCGGAGGCCAGACTTTGTCCTCAGTTTGAGGACAGACTCTGCCCTTTAGCTCGAGGTCGGGTTGTGTCCTTGCTGGAAGGTTGGCCTGCTACAAAACAGCTCCCTATATAAAGCCAGGGATTCTAAAATCGAGAGACTTCTGACTGACTTCTTGAGACTTCTCCCCGGACTCCTTTCTGCCGCTCTCCAAACCTCTAATGATTCACTGTACCTATTGAAAGTAATAAACGCCGAATAGAATTGAAACTCACGATCATAATACTCCATTTCTTCTGTTGCATTTATATTGCATACACGCATGAGGTCGAGTGAGAGAGATATTTAGCGAGAACTGAACGAGAGCAGTCTGAATTAAACACTTGTAATCAAATTTCGTTACATTATGTTGAATAAATCTAGTCACCTGATTGGTCGAAATTGGTTCATGATTTTAGCCATGCCCGCCTACCGGTCAACGATTTGTTAAAGATGCCCGCATTCCCGCCTGTCATCAGTAACAACATAAAGGTAACGCTGTGACGTTTCTTGCGAGCTCCTCTTCAGTTCTCTCTGTACATAGAATTTCATAAACTTTCATTTCTTTCTTTTTGATGATGGAATAGAAATGTTTAATACAAGGGTTGTATCCAAACATGTTTGCAATAATCATAAATAGGGGGAACGTATGATTGAACACTTTCTCAATTGAAAAAAATATGAATTTTGAAGCATTTTAGTACATGGCAAACAGGATGGAAGATTTGCAATATACGTCACGGAGTAACGAAATTGTGTTTGATTGATCGCATTGTCATTTTAATGCCCAGAATTAATAAGGTTGTGAGGTTAACATAAACGACGGGCGAGAGAAACAGAGAGAGGGAGAGAGAGAGAGAGAAAGAGAGAGAGGGACGGGGTATAAATCGTCAATATTGGTCAAATTTTACCCAACCATTTTTAGACTGTGGGCAAAGGAGAAATACATGATAAATTAACCACACAGTACCTGGCTGGCTCACAAACAAATTCAACATTGGTGGAGGGCGGCAACTTTGAGTTGGTCCTCTTATTGATGAATGAGTTATGAATATATATAATAATGTTATTATTCTCCAAGTCTATTGTGTAGGCTCCCTAGGTCCCCACCCCTTTGTTCCCTACGCTTACCTCCTTAACAGCCACATTTGATTTTATTTTTGTAATATATAATTTCTGGCAGTTTATATGCACTAGTAACAATTTGTATTACCTATTTTATTTTGAAATATATTTACAGTACTCTTGTTTGGACACTCATGATTATTGTTATCCATATACATATACTTTTTCGGCAGTACTATTCTATCGTTATATTTTTAGATATTTATCTTGATTATTTATTGTTTGTTTTAAATATGTCATTGATGTACCATTATCATTTTTATATTAATTCGATGTATTTACATTGTGTCACACGGCCCCAATGGAAATCAGTCTTGTAACTGTTTGGGCTTTTTTAACCGTGTATAAATAAAGATATCAATTCAACACCTTCGCGTGGGACTAAAGCCTATAATAACGTCAATATCTTTCATTACAGTGATCGTCAATCATGCTCGAATGCTTTCTCACTACGGTATAGTCATTTTTCATTACAGTTTGTATAGCTTTAAAGAGGGCAACGTGAGCTTTTTTGTATTAATTTAATGTTTGAGTGGGACAGTATCGTACATATAAAACAGGTCCCCTGAATAAAAAGATGGCTCTTTAAATACCTTCATATTTGAAATAAGTCAATTAACAACCAAAGGTTATAAACCAGAAATACATCCCACATTTAACTGTAGTCCCATATACCCAAGTATTTGTACAATGCATGTAACTACCAACAAGGCTGAGTCAATATCATATCATTTTGATGCTTAAGCCTCGCAGCATATACCAATACTTTTGTCCTTCAAACTAGACATTTTCATAGCTTCCGCACAGTTTCTTACACAATACAATAGCATTACCAGATTTCAACTTTATCTATTAAACAAACAGCTGTTACCACGTGAGTGAGTGTTCGTTACTTTATTTGTTTTGTTTAATTTTGCTTTGTTTAGGTTTGTTTAAGTCGGTTTGATTTCTTGTGTTTTATTTTGTTTTGTTTTGTTTGTTTTGGTTTTATTTGTGAGGAGTGTTCATTTATAATGTGTGCTATGTTAACAGAAATAAGAAAATAAAGTAATTCAGGAAATGTTGTTTTTGAGCAAACGACCAAATACGCCTATCCTCTATTGGACATCACAAGGTAAATGTAAATAACGAAATACGGATTACAATATTGCGATTGCTGTTCTCATTACAAAGTCATGTTGAAGTATATTGCGTATTTTCATTGTTGTTTGCTGCAGTCGATTATCCCATAACAAAAAAAAATCGATGATAGCAGTGCCAATTGTTGATTCACCCCTTTGAGGGTGATTATAGTATTCTGTAAAAGGATGGGAGAGGGATAACCGAGGTGAAATCCCCCTCCCACCTCCGGCCGAATAAAATGAATAGTTGTTAATAGCAACCGTCGATCTCATGAAAGAATGGCAGGACCAACGCGAATATGGCGCAAAGCCCGCGAATAATTGCTCAGAGCCCCTGAAAGCAAAATAATTGGCAAATGTTTATAACACTGCCAGGGAACTGATGGGTTGGTTCTATTCTAAAGTCCGTGGACGAAAATTCAACCGTTGCTAGTCGAAATATAAGCAAAACAAAAACAATAACAAAAAAGCAAACTGGTGATCTTTTTAATGAAATCAGACATAAAAGTTGTAAATAATATGCGTATGCGCTCTTCAAATTAGCTGGACCAGTAATTTCAGTGAGAGGTCGTGTCGGACAGCCTTTACATTTGTTTATAACACACACATTAACAAACTTTTTTTTCTTCTTCAAAATATATGACTCAGGAGTGTTTTTTTTTTTTTAGAGGAGCTATACAACTTTGTTTTTATTCATTGTATATGTTGGAAATTGCCCCGAGGGAGAAGGCACTTGCAAACATGGGAATTAATTAAATATGTGTACACGGCAAACGAGAGAGTTGTCCGTGTGTACGTCATAATCTGAAAAAAGAGAAATTTTCATAGTCTAGAGTTGGTGTTCTCAGATTTTGAAGTCTCTTTTTATTGGTCCGATTTATTTCAAATTTTCGCCATTCTGTTTCGCCTGTTTTTCTACTTCATGCAAATAAACTCATAACTAAGGTTAGATTGCCTTTAATTCGCGGAATGCTCACGGTCTGGTCGGTGTAACTGTCTCTGTCAACACCCCTGCCCCTGCCCCTACCCATTATTTTCCCCTGCACCTACTGCATCTCCCCCTGACCGTACATCTTCCCTCTCTCCCCTCCCTCTACCCACCTCTCTCTCTCTCTCTCTGTTTCTCTCGCCTAGCAACTCAGGTAATTTTGGACATTAAAATGACAATGCGATCAATCAAACATTTTCGTTGAGAAAGTTTCCAATCATATATTCACCAGTTGAATTATTAATATTTTGTTATACAAGTACAGAGAGAACTAGAGAAGAGCTCGCTAGATACGTCACAGTGTTGAAAATCTGATGACAAACTTCAACCATTCATAGCTTTCCTATTCTTAATCAAATATTGCTCAAATTTCACTACATTGTTTTTCTCATTTGTCTGCCTAAATTAAAACAAAGATAATATTATATGTAAGAAAACGTTGTTCATGAGGCTAATACACATTTCAATTAGGTTATGAAATCAACAAAATGATAAGAAATTGGCCGAGTCTTGCTTAAAGTCACATGCACTGTTAAAAGAAATGTATAGAAGAGCCATCCTTTTTAGGTACATTTTCGAATATTACTCTTCAACACTGAGATATAAAATTAAAAAAGCTAACCAATCATATTTCAACCTTTCCCAGAAGTCAACCTACCCTCCAATCAATGCAATGTTTAAAGTAAAGAAAATTATTATTATTATAAAATAAATACAAAAATCACACAAAAATACCAAATATTCAAGGAAGCATATTCAACATTATGTAAATTAAACCACTGACAACCGAATTTGCATATTACCCATATGTTTACTATATAAAGCACATTGTGCCAGCAAGGCAATGTGCTCAAGATATCGATTATTCTATGTAAAATGTTCAGATAATTATATCGATATAATATAAAGATGAATAAAGTTGCTGAGCTGTTTGTGACAATAACAGGCATACTTCAAGTTGCTGTAATCAAATATGATTTATTTTGACCGAATTAATTCGTTTCACAATACATTTTTTTTTCTTCTAGATCTTGAACACCGAGGGTAAATTTTACAACCGATTTGATGTTTCATAAAACCAGAAAAAACAGCAATTGATACAAAGAAGTTGTGTGGTTAAAAAAATCCAGTAAATTCATGAATCAAGATTATTTGGAGGATAACAAAGGTGTATGGTTAAAGATAAACTCCAGTACTGGTAAAAAAAAAAAAAAATATTCTCACAGAATCAAACGAAACTTACACTGAATGTTCAAGATTACAAATAAATGACATGTGCCAAACAATTTTGGAAGAAAATGTATACTGGCTGAGTAATGAGCATAGAAAGACAAGGAAACCAAGGTAGTACCATCCCCGACACCATGTGTGTTGTCCCATATATAGCTTTCTATGTGAGTGTTTGTTACTTTACCAAGACTCGGTCAAATTTATTATGATTTTGATGACTCCAGAACCTTGCAGTGCACACCAATACTTACATGCTACATGATCAACTGTTTCTGATCCTTTCACACCTTTTCTTTCACAATGGAATCGCATTACCAGTACTAAAGTTTATCTTTAAGTTTGCAACTATAACAATACAACTTACTGTGACATCATATGCAATTGATTGCTCAAACCCAGTCACGTGTGCGCTTCAATAAGTGCGACTATCAGATATTCGTATTTCTATATTTGTTCCTGTTTTTTTCATTAAAAAAAAAATGCAACGGCTTCCAGTAGTATCAAGCCATAATTAAGCACATGATGCGCAGCAATGCGTGTACAAATATGTGCGCTTAAACTATGTGGGTGATAATACACTTTGCAGCTACACTGCGCGTGGACGCATGTGTATAGTTAAGTGCTCTTGTACAATATGTGCGCGTTCTAGCAGGCCTCTACACATCAAACATGGGGCATTATCTGCCATATGACATGAACCAATCTTGGTATAACTTCATATTTATAACATACACGTTTCTAGGAGTTCTTTTTTAGGAACAAATGATGCAAGTATGCATCCATCATTTGCCGACCTATCTGTTCTCGTTGACGCTGTAAAAGCATATATCATGTATGTCGTACTGAAGCTAACAGCTTGGTAAATCCTCGACTCGAGTGTGGATAGATTGTATACTGAAACCATATGCATGTATCATATCCACGTTCAACGATATCAGAGTTTATATTATGTTATAAGATGATGAAGCGGATCGTAATTAAATTATTGGTTGAGAGCGTACACGTGACCAGGCATTTTTGTCTAACACTTTTTTTAATTTTGTTAATACTAATTACGGTTATTAGTAAAATAATGTTATGAAACATCATTTTATAAATTAAAAAAGAAATAAAACATCATCTTAAAAAAAACAAAAAACATCATCTTATAAAACATATAATACACATCGTTTTGTTCGGGAATTAGTAAAATTAACCACCTCAGTACCTTCGAAACAGTCTAAAAGCACCTTCGGCTATCGCCTCGGGCGTGTTAGACTGTTCCAAAGGTACCTTTTCTGGGTAATTCTTAATGCCCTCACTGTTGTGTATTATTTGTATACTAAATTTCATCTTCTGTTTCTCCTATTCCATGTTCGCCGTTTACAAAAGGTTTCCTTCATGGTTGTATAGTAATAACAGACACATATTACATACTTAAGTATTGTAACAAACTTGACTGTTTGTTAACTAAAGAATAGAGATTCGTTTATTTGTTTGTGTATGACTTTATGATTAATCGAATCATTATCAGATGATTATTAAAAGGAAGAACAAAATCCATACACAATAACATTTGGGAAGAATGCTGCAACCCTTGATAATTACAAACTATACGAAGGTATATAAATAGGAAGTGACGGAGAGAAAGAGAAGGGTAGCGAGTAAAAGAGAGAGACAGGGGAAAAAAGAGATGGAGAGAGTGAGAGAGGGAGACAGAGAATGAGAGCGAGAGAGAGGTAAAGTGAGTGAAGGTAGAGAAACATATGGAACGGAATATGATTCCAAGATTGTAACATTATATAAATGAAAAAAGAGTGGCCTAGAGGTGAAGAACAAATTAACGTTTATGTTTAAATGTCGGGGTTCGCTGTCCAAAAAGACACCCCCCCCCCTCCCGCTACATACCAAATATACATGTTAATTCTTTAGGACACGCACCCACTCAAGCCCACATTTGCATATCAACAACATGTACATGTTAAGTCCTTAGAACACACATCCACCCTAGCCGACATACGCATCCACCACACAAATGTATTCAATGGCTACATAACGTATATACATCTTATTTCCTTAGAACACACACCTACCCAGTCCCACATATCCATCCTTTGCATAAATGTATATACATATATACCACGGCTACATGTTTTATATTTGTCCGATGTGGGTCAAGAAGGTGTTAACTCTATGTAAATGTATATGAGTCAATGCCATTTAGTCGCCAAACAGACGATATACACCGACGCTACATATACGTAACGTACTACTTCTGTTTGTATATGTTATTCATAACGCTAATGTGTCAGAGACTCAAACTTTTATTACGTTTTCCTACATTACTCTGGAATTTAGTTTAAAATCTCAAAACAAAATGTACGAAGTTTTAGATCACGACCATATTTATTATATCTACCCTGATCTTCCAAGTGATTATAAAATATACATCTCTCTCAAGAATGCTAAAGAGTAATAATATCATCTCTTTCTCTCAATCTCTCTTTTTCAATCTCATTCTCTCTCTCTCTCTCTCTCTCTCTCTCTCTCTCTCTCTCTCTTTCGTTCCTCCCCCTTTCCTTCCAAGTCTTCCAAAAAACAGCTGATATGAATGGCAGATCTATCCGTCAATCTGGTTAATTTGTTTCCATTTCTTTTTAAAACTTCTCCCAAATTATCGTTTTCCTGACGTGTAATCTTTGCACAAACGAAAAGGCATAAAAAACGGAATGATTATTTTGGGGCAACATATTGCCTTTTGCAGAATTCCCCATTTCCAGTCTTGATAAGCTCCATGACAATCCTTTTACAACTGGTGTAGATTAACCTTGCAATGGAACAGTTACATTATTCTTGAAGCCTATGGTAAACCCATCGATGAATACAATGTGGATCATTGTTTGTGTGGAATATAAAGTGTTAATTTCAATATCATTATCATTATAATAATCACTTAATGCAGTTTCTCAAGAGCAGCAGCAAGTGATAGGACTTCAAAATAGGGGATCTTAAGATCATCAGTCATATAGTGGTAGAAAGCTTGTGGGACTGTGATCCGTTGTTTCTTCAGTTGCAGTAATTGGGTTCCATTGAGAGTTTTCAAAGCTGTGTTGCATATTGTGACGTTGTTAGCTGTCAGCCAATCCTGGACCTTGGTAGAGTCCCATCCGGATACCTGCGATTCCACTGGAGGTGGCTTCGGTTCTTGCTCTTGGGACGAGGGACCTTTTGCAAAAATTAAAGCACAATACAAAATGTAAAAAACAGTAACCGGGATAATAAGGACAGTTAGAATCATTAAGAAAACTCAAGGTCAGACAAACAGAGTTCCACAAATGTCTAAAATACCACCCTTTGTTTATTTTGTGCTTCCTAATTTTGAAATAACATAGAAGACAGGTTATGGTTCAAATGAATGCTAAAAACAGTTTTAACAAATGAGAAATCGTGATCAAATGCACCTTCATTGAAAGCTAACTGAAAATCACACAATAAGACGTGTTGGTAGCTTTGCGATGAAAGGTGCACATATGGTCAATATATCAATCAAAAAAGATAACGGTAGTGAAATATAAATTTTACTTTCTTTGCGATCTTTATCATTGAACGTCCTGTAGTCCAGGCATTTCGTGAAAAAAGGGGTCAACCTCCCACTAATTGCAACATAAAATATGTCAACTGTTTTACACCCAGAGATATGTCCTCAATACATATCAAAACTCTTAAGGAATCCAGGTGGGAGAAAGTGCCATGGCGGCAATTTTTTTCAAAATGGCCGCCATAAACCAGATATTTCCCTATATCTCTGCTTCTAAATGACTTAGGGTTTGATTTTCAATGCTAAACCTACATTTTCAGGGACAAAGAATCAAATGAGACACATGTCAAGAAGTTAAACCTGGCGCAAAAGCCGAAACGGCAGCCATTTTTAAAATGGCCACCATAAACCTGATATTTCCCAATTTCTTTGCTTCTAAATGATTTAGGGATTTGATTTTCACTGCTAAATATACATTTTATGGGGCTAGGAATCAAATGAAACACATTTCCATGAGTTAAACCTGACCAAAAAGCCAAAGTGCATGGCAGCTAAATCTAGATGTCATGGTGCCTTGCTGTGACACAACTGAGATTTGCTTCCAGAGTGCTATTGAAGTACTGTATATTGTTGGTAAGTATAGAAGTGGTTTGATGCGGTAGTGGTCGTAGTAGACCAACCTAAAGCTAACTATGCACAAGTAGTCATGTAACAGGTAACAGGTAAAGTTTCCCAACCTATAATTCAAATAATGTAGTATTATTAGGGTCTGCCAACCAGACTACATTGTAGTAGCAGTCTAGAAGATTCGAGGTTTGCCTAAAAGAATGTGGGTCAGACAGAGACCTGTTGTACTTTCATTCAATAACGGTAATTTATTTATATGCATGCATTAATGTACATGTGACATGTCACAGTCTAGAAGATTCAAGGTTTGCCTAATTGTATGTGGGTCAGACAGTGTACCGTTGTTGTACTTTGAATGGATGGTAACAATTTATTCAATGGCATGTGGATAATTACTGCCATAAACCCAGCCATCAACACCAGCACACCTATCCACAGAGCGCATGTCACCTCCAATGATATCTCCACGGTGGGATGAATTCATATCCTTTACCACAAAGAAGAGAGCCGCGGTATGACAACACTGGCATACCAGAAGGTGGACAACATGAACGCAAAGGACCTAACAGCAGACCTTGATTTCCTCTGGAAGACATCCGTCATGTTCACCTCACCAAGGCCGGCATGGTGTGGACTGATGCAGCTTGTGCATCGTGGTGACTGCCCCTGGAAATCATGGTACATATGATGACAGGCAAAGCTACTTCACGAGCAGTACATGGTCATCTCCTTGTTGATGGAGCTCTGAACGCCTTGATTTTTCAGACGTACTTGGTGTGCCACTCCCTCAACCATATGCAGATCTACGTGAATTGGAGGAGACCAATGAGGTAACAGTGTCACCAGATGATGAGCTAACACCATGCAGACGGAACTGGAAACACTGATCTTGGTGAACTTGCTGCCCTCTACAAGAACCTAATGGGAGGTCCTGTGTCTGCAGAGGAGTTCTGCCAAGCTGATGTGTTAACCAGGACAAGAGAGCTCCTCCGGGCCAAACCAAATCCTTAAAGTCCTCTAGGATTGCCACACTTTGACTACAGTACATGGACATGGTTGACATACCTCGGAAGTTTGTCAGAGCAGAGCGCATTGGCAACTGGGCGTCGCACCTTGAAGCTGTATCAGAAATTATGCTGCCCTACCCTGGCAGCCTCTGGGCACAACCTCTACACCAAATCAATCCGCCTCTATGTGCAGCGAATGAGCAAACCCAAGGATAAACATCCAGATGTGTACCAACGATTCGAAGTAGGGGTCAATTTTGAAGAAGTGATTACCTCTGGGCTAATCTGTCCGTAGATCCCATCATCGATCAGGTCCTAATGAGAAGTTTGAAGACCAGCGCGCGCGCGCTGCAGCGGTGGCCTGGCGAGAGGGAGCGGCGTGACAGAGCAACATCGTCTCTCATATGACCCAAGGCTTGCACAACATCTCAACAGGGGTGCATGCAACCAGCAAAGTCAATGTCGACTCAGTGAAAACTGTTGGAACAGCAATCCTGACCAACATGAATGGACAAATTACTGCTGACAACACATTCAAGATGAAGGATCAGGCCATCAACAGTCTTGTTTGATGGCTAATATGGTACATCAATAAAGGACACAACATACCAAAGACGCGTACGAGAGGGAATGCTGGGGCAACGGTGAAGTTTGATGAAGGTATGCAGGTCACAATGAAGAAAGAACAATTCCTGGCAAATAAGACAAACAAGCAGCACTTCACCAACATGCTCAGCACTTAACTACGGGCAAAGAATTGCCAGACACATCATATGCTGCAGGTGAAGCTGATTTTCTCTTAGTGCAATTGGAAGTGGAGTCTGCAGCCACCACTGATACTGTGCTGATCGAAAATGACACAGATCTGTTCATCCTGCTCATCTACCACACCAACCGCAGGTCATGCGATCGTTCTTCCAACTCTAGCCAAAGAAGAATGTGAAGAAACCGCGTGTCTTCAACATTAGGTCTGTCAAGCAGCTGTTAGGCCCAGATGTATCACAACACATTTTCTTCATGCACGCTCTCCTGGGATGCGATACTACTTCCCGCGTGTATGGCATTGACAGGGGAGCTTCCCTCAACAAGCCAAGGTATTTGGCAGCCCGGTAGCGTCCGTCAATGAGGTTGTAGAAGCAGGAGAAAAAGACCTAGCATGCCTGTACAATGGGAAACCCGCAGAGTCACTCAATGTGGTGCGACATAAGTGGTTCTTCCAGAAGGTTGCCTCCAACATTTCTCATGTGCAACCCTAACGTCTACCGCCCACATCATCAGCAGCGAAGCACCATAGCCTTCGTGTCTACTACAAGGCCGGTTCAGTAGTGGAAGGGCATTGCAGCTGATGAGCTACGACCAGACGACTGAGGTTGGCGGGAAGGCATGGGAGAACTCGAGCCCGTGCAGACAGACTTGTCACCAGCTCCGGAAGAACGCATACAGATGATCCGCTGCAAATGCCAAACAGACTGCAGCAGTCTGAAGTGCACGTGAAAGAAGCACGACATAAAGTGTTTAGCTGCATGTGGAAACTGTAGAGGATCGACATGTATGTCGTCCATCAGGCATACGGTATGCCATAGTATTTTTGATTTTAAAAACAATGTATATTTACCGCTAAAATCTCAGCCCTTAGTCTTCAAGAAGCACAAATATTGGGGGGGGGGGGGGCGGCCATTTAGGCTTTTTGGTCAGGTTTAGCTCATTGAAATGTGTTTCTTTTGATTTCTAGCCCCATAAAATGTATAGTTAGCAGTAGAAATCAAACCCCCAAGTCATTTAGAAGCAAAGGCATTCGGAAATATCATGTTTATGGCCGCCATTTTCGAAAATGGCTGCCGTGTCCTATTTTGGCCATGTTTAACTTCTTGAAATGTTTTCATTTGATTCCTTGTACCTGGAAATGTATGTCTAGCAGTGAAAATTAAACCCCTAAGTAATTAAGAAGCGAAGATATTGGGAAATATCACGTTTATGGCGGCCATTTTTGGAAAATGGCTGCCGTTTCGGCTTTTTGGCCAAGTTTAGCTTCCTGATTTTTGTCCATTTGATTCCTTGTCCCTGAAAATGTACGTTTAGCACCTAAAATCAAAGCTCTATGTTACTTAAAAGCAGATATATAGGGAAATATCTGGCTTATTGGGGCCATTTTGAAAAAAGCCGCCATGGCACTTTCCACCACCAGGATTCCTTAAGAGTTTTGATATGTTATAGAAGACATATTTCTGGGTATAAAACAGTTGACAGACTGTTGCAATTAGTGGGAGGTCAAATCAAATATTGCCTGGACTACTGTGGACCAATCGCAACTCTATCTGTAAGAACTGTCTATTATACATATACAATTGTATATAAAATATATAATTCAATTATAATAATCCTCTGTCACGGTGATATAAAAATATGATTAAAACAGTTGAAAATAGATAGTGAACTCACTCTTAAATTCACTATGTATGATTTTATAATGTATCAATACATAATACGATAATCATGATGCCAAGCAACGTGCCATTTTAGCACAATGCGCTTGTACGCATTATCATTGTTTTTGCCATCGTTTGTAATTCTGAATTTTGAATTCACTATCTGAAGATATAACATTGAAACCGGGCATAGTGAGGAATTTGATTCTCAAGAAATTTGATTGCATTTGTTTTAATCATTCTATATATATTTGCATATCATAAACCTTTCATGTCGACAACCAGGATGCTGCTGCGACTTCTTTTTCCCTGTGTTAGTGTTACTTTCACATTGCTGCAATTTGTTGATAAGTGATTGAAATCTAAGGTGAAGTCCAGGATATTCCTTCCGAGATTCAGATCCGACAAGAAGAGAGTCTACATATGGTCGAAGCGATGGGTGAGAAGAGGGGAAAGACAGAGGGGTGTGAAGAAGGACAGAGATTATGAGTAGCTTCCATGTGGCAATCTTTAACCACCCTGGCTGCTTTTTCCCTTTTTCTATTTATCTCGTTCATTATCCCACTATCTCTCTGTCTCGTTATGTCCATCTCTCTCTCTCTCTCTCTATATATATATCTCTTCATTTATCTCTGTAAATCTATTTGTATTCTCCCTCTCTCTCTCTCTATTTCTTAATTTCATTTTTGAAAAGCTCTTTCTCCACTTCATTTTCTCTTTACTTGTATTTGCCCTGCTCCATCTCTCTCTTTATTACTGTTCACACACACACACTCTCTCTCTCTCTCTCTATCCCTCTGTCCATTTCCGCCTTCCATATGCCTTATTTTACGGAATGATGTTGGTATTCCTGCATCCCGTTTCATAAACCTATCGTTCATAATACATTTGCCATTAAACGGTAACTTCAATTGAAACCTTATTTTTATTGGCTGTTGAGTGACGTCGTCATTGTTAATAGTGATGCAAAAGTTATCATCAAAGGTAGGTTTTATACAACGGGATCTCGATTAGTCCTGAAGTATTTTTCGTTTTTACCTCTCTCAAATCTTCATCTGTTTCATCCACTCTGCATGATACCTCCAGGCTGTTGTGAATATAAGATTCGATAAAAAAGAGTCTCTCGATATCTTGGCTGATACGTCCCTTCGCATTCATCTCTTCACATAAACCCTGTTTATAATAATAATAATAATAATAATATCAATTATCATAATGGTGATAATGATAATGTCGATAGTAATAATAATACAAATAAGGAATCATAGAAAAAGTATCATCGTATTGATATTACCTAAAACATCTCCCATTTGGTGACCCCCAGTAGGGTTATGACGACGATTATTACTTCAGGCTTAAGTTCGTTAACAAGTCATTGGACAAGGTTGAAATTGGGTATGGTGGTAGGTCCGGGGTTGAAGTTTGAAATACCGATAAGGCATGAAACTGGCCGCAGGGTTATTGTCACATAAGCCTGTTTATATTGTACAATTGTTATGTTTGTTCAGCGTTCTCTTATTTTCTAAATTAATTTCCTTCCTCAAGTTGGCAACATTTAATCCCATTTTCCACTCTTTTGAAGTTAGAAAACGTTTAAAATGTTCATTAAACCAACCAATGTGAAAGTAAAATGCAATATCTAAGCGAATGGATGCCGATCTGTAGACAAAAGAAAATATAATTTTTTTCCAAGGCATTTCAAATTAAAGGCTTTAATGATTATATACAATTACATCGCTATCATTCGCGAAATGAGTAGTATACTGGATTGGAAATAGACCAATACTTTGCCATGAATGTTGTTCGTTACGTCATGCTTTGCAATTTCTATCATTTTGGTAGGATAATTGGCAAATTCTTTCTTTATTCTTCTGCCTTACCTTCCTGAATCCTTGCACATTGTCATAGATGACCAAGTTGAGAACAGGCTTCCTTGTTTTTGGCATGTTTAGAGGAAGAAAGGCAAAATATCCTACCACCTTCCCATTCAGACATTCGGTTGGCAACCGAAATTCGTAGGTACGGAATTCATCAACGTCAACTTCAATATTTTCATCCTCAATCCTGCAGTTTGGAGCTCTCATTTCTTGACGGTCGACATTAGTATTTTCTGAGGCCAAAATCATGAAATACAGCACGTATCAAAATAAAGTACACTCTTAAGAATTTTCGATATTAGCCAGCGCTCACTCATGCGTAAAATATTTAAACATTTTGTTCCGCCATCCGATTGTATAGCCCTTCACTAAAGATTTCATTAGTCTAAGAAAAGATCATGCAGACGTTGTAAAATTATTATTTTTTGGGGGAATATTATTAAAGCGTCTACTGTATTCTTTCTAAATCAATACGTTCATTAAAATAGTAACTCAGTGTTAGTCAAAGGAGATGTGCGTTGGTACGGCCAGCTCTCTGTCTTCGACTACAAACTGACTCAGTCTTTAGGATTGTGACGTTAAAGGTCGGTCTCCAGACGTAGATAATCACATTCGATTGATACACGTCAGTAAAAGTCAAACTTACACAAAAACACTCACCTTCGGGTTTGGGTACTTCATTGAGATAGTTGTCTCTCAACTCTACAAGATTGGCCTCGGTGAGGGCTTCTTTGAGCTTCTGATGCTGATCGCCGGGGGAGAACTTTTGCCGCCAGTCCAGAAGCATATCTCGAGTACCTTTAAAGGTAATCCGATCCCCTCTCCTATTCGTTTCTGTGTATCTGTTCAATGCTGCCGTAGAAAAACCCAATGCTCGGCCTAATTTTGCCACGTTCTCGTCATTTAGCAACGCTTCGGCTATGTCAACGAGTACATTTTCCTGTAGAGCTGTTCAATCCGTCGAATTATAAGGGAAAAGGGTATTTTAAGTATAGTCAGCTTGTGCCTGCACCTAACTCTGACATGAGGCATTTTTGTTAATACATACATAAACATTATTATACAGATATTAACTGGAAGTGTGTGTAATAAAACATTTTTGAACCGCTGCAAGAAGCTGTATATTTTATTCAAGGGGTTATCACTGAGGAAAAATATAACTGATGTGTGGTCTACACATACATTTGGACTGCACATGAGTGGAAGGCTCACATATCGGTTTCACTTTTCTGGGAGCTGAACCTTCTCTTAAACATTAACATGTTGAGTTAACCACAATATCAAATGGACATGCTTCTGCGTCTCTGTGAGGATCTTTAACACCGTCGAAAGTCGAAGGAGTGACCTTCGATGGTGTGAAAGAGACGCAGAGGTATGGCACGCCACAGCCGTCATAATTGGTCGAGTTTACAAAAAAGCAGTCGAGTTTACAAAAAAGCAGTCGAGTTTACAAAAAAGCAATCGAGTGTACAAAAAAGCAATCGAGTTTACAAAAAAGCAGTCAAGTTTACAAAAAAAAGCAGTCGAGAAAAAAAAAGCAGTCGAGAAAAAAAAAGCAGTCGAGAAAGAAAAAAAAGCAGTCGAGAAAAAAAAAGCAGTCGAGAAAAAAAAAGCAGTCGAGAAAAAAAAAGCAGTCGAGAAAAAAAAAGCAGCCGAGAAAAAAAAGCAGCCGAGAAAAAAAAGCTGCCGAGAAAGAAAAAAAGGGTAGCGTACGGTACTAAGGTGCCAAGGTACCGGGGCTAGCGGCCTCATATATAAACATGAGTATATGACGTCACGAACTCGCTACGAACTCGACACGTCTACTCTACCCCTTACCATTAAATAGCGGGTATCTATGTTAACGTTGTCGCCTCTATAATCTATTTTCGTTGTACGTACGGCCGTACCTACACCCCGACTATATATACCTACCTATATACCTACATATACCTACCTACCTACCTACCTACCTACCTACGTCTCATATATTAGTAACTCCATATATATATCCTAGCTTGATAGCACCCCCTCCATTAATAATATTGAGCAATAGAAATGTTAATTCCATCACTATCTCCATCATTTAAACTTGCTCGAACTTCATCCAACCTAGCACCTCATCTATACAGCCTAGCACCCCCTCTATTGAGCCTTAGAAATACTCCATCTATCTCCATCATTTAAACTTGCTCGAACTTCATCCAGCTAGCTAGCCTAGCACCCCCTCTATACAGCCTATAGCACCCCCTCCATTGAGCCTATCCATCTATCTCCATCATTTAAACTTGAACTACATCCATGCTAGCACCTTCTCTATACAGCCTAGAGCGACCATTAAGCTTGCATGTTTTCAGACCTAGCTATTATGTCCAACCTAGCTTGCACCAACGATATCCTGGCCCCTATATAGCAACAACTCCATAATACGTAGCTATTGGTATACGGGTAATTTAACAGAACCAATTTCATATATCTTTCATCAATTATATCTAGCTAGGTGAAGGATTTGAAATGTGATTTTAAAGATATTCTTTCATAATCAGTAATGCAGGATCATACATGCACTTTTCTTTTCCCTCTCAAGACTTACATTACCATACACCTCACAGGTTATCAGTTGAGAAACGGGTCATCCCGGTAACAAAGTAATTTGCGTTCTAAAAAGTCAGAAAATCAGTAACCGAATAAGTGAAATTAGAGAAATATCTGAAAATTATTAACTAATTATGAATTTCTAAATATTACAAATTTGCAAAGTGATGACACTGCCTGGCTTCCACATTTTCTACATACCTATTCCAAATATACATATTCATGTTCAGCATGGATAATTTTGAATGGTTTTGAAAGACCTTGAATGGATCATACCGGTAACTGTTTTTATATTGTTGTCGAGTTTTCTGGAACTGATGTGTTTCATTTTTCCATTTTCATAGCAAGTAAGTTATTTTTAACTGGAGTATGTATTCATTAAGATATACTCATAATACTTTCAAAGCTTTGAATAATACCTCACACAAAAGTACACAGATTTTGCAAACGAGCACACTCCAGCACACACCCTAGGTTAATTAAGTCCAACATGTTATTTCACATATGGCAACAGAACATTCTCATCATCTGCCCCTGTACTCTGGCACTCTTAGTCAACCGAAATTACAAAAATATAATGTTCAAGACTGCTCATAATCACTTGCCAGTTTTCAAATATGTAATTTATTGTAACTAACCTGTGACTGCCAACTACATGTATGTTTTCTTTCCCTTCAAATTTTGTTGAATCTTACTTCGTCATACAGTCAACTCTGCTCAGTCAAGTAATCGTAAGTCAAAGGTTTTTAAAGTCCTGCTCTTTATTTTCCATTGCTTTTTTTTTTTTTACCTAAGTCAGATTTTGTCTAGGTGAAATCTATATTTTTTCTATAGTCCAAACGGATTCGACTATGACAGAGTGAAGTGTACATGTCACTAATTTTTTTAAAGTGAACGGAGAACAATTATTATTATCATTATTATTGATCTAGCAATGATGCAATTGATAGAAAGATCTTCACCTCACACCACCTTCTACACCATCTAGCCACGCACAATAAATATAAAGTAATATAAGGATTAAATCAATTTCAAATAATTGGATTATAAGTATTGTTTTATTTAAAAAACAATGTACAGAAAAAAAAACATGACTGCATAATTGTCTTAATTTTAAAGATACAGTACATGTATTAGGTGACTGATTTGCATGAATAAAATTCAATAAACGGAGTACACAAAAATCAAATAGTAACATTTTTGTGGTGTTCGGAGTTGAACTAGCTACAAGCATATTTGAAGGTATATTGTCCCCCTTTTATTAGTTAGTGTAATTTTACAACCATTCTTTGATTATTATCCTGCACCCAATTCTCACAATACATCTGAAGTGATTGCACCTAGCTGTTACGTGCATCATAATATGTGTTTCTATGATAAAGACATCATTTTATTCTTTTTGTGTGTGCCTTGCCTTTACTTTTTCTCGGCTGCTTTTTTTTTTTAATTCTCGACTGCTTTTTTTTTCTTCTCGACTGCTTTTTTTTTCTCGACTGCTTTTTTTTTCTCGACTGCTTTTTTTTGTAAACTCGACTGCTTTTTTGTAAATTCGACTGCTTTTTTGTAAACTCGATTGCTTTTTTGTAAACTCGATTGCTTTTTTGTAAACTCGACTGCTTTTTTGTAAACTCGACTGCTTTTTTGTAAACTCGACCAATTATGACGGCTGTGGCGTGCCATACAGACGCGCGATCACTTAACACTGCGTCTTGCTCAAGCTGGTCAAACGGTACCTTCTTTAGGATCGCCGTTCATCAAATGTGTATCTGCCAGCATGACTAGTCCAGCCTTCTTGAGAGCTTCTGTTAGCCTTTGTAACTGATTGTGTGCCTCAACCGCCCCCTTCCAGTCACGGAGCATAAGCGTTGTTCCTTTAGTTGTCGTCCTGTCCCCTTTCTGGTTTGTGGCGGCATACCGGTTTATCTCCGCAGAGGAGAACCCCAGTGCACGGCCCAAGGCTTCCATGTGCTGTTCAGTCTCAATGGCCTCGGCCAGGTCGTCTAGTGTCCCGTCATCTATCCCTGTTTTTCATTTTAAAAGGAGAAACCAATCGACTATCAATCCATTGGGACAGCTTGATAATCTTAAACCTAGTAACGGAAAGCTTAAATATTTTATTGATACCTTGCGATTGATTGCGTTGATCATTATGTGCAATCAAAGGTCAACAAAAAATCGATCGCACAATCAATTGCTTATCTTTAGGTATCGGGTTACTGATCCTCTTAGACTCCTGAATCCAACTGTGTTTAAGAGTAACGGCTTGTTATAAATCATGTAAACCCTTGAAACGCTGACTTACCAGGTAATTAGTAAATTAAAAGCACTTTTTTTGTTGTTGAGTAACTATGATTAAACAAATGCTACTATTTTAACTGATAGCGCTTGAAGCATCGAGTAATTTGCGCATTTCGGCCTTCCATACAACCTGCTGTGTTTCTAGATCGTAAGAGAAAGATATTCCCTAGCGTCGTATAGCCTTTCGGTTTAGAGCATTTTGTTTATTACCCACACGATTTTTTCCCCATATGGTCTACAACTGCCCGTTTACTATCCACATTATCAATTTATTATAGGACCATATGAAATGGGACTAAATGTCTATTATCCTAAATGGTCATTAGATCCAATGTTATAGACGAAATGAATACTAGGCCATGTGGATAATAGACGGGCTGGGTGTAGACCATAGGGGGATATACTGATTGGGTAGTCGACGCTCTGGTGAAGAGCAAACGGCAATTCACCAGCCTTACCTTTAGGCTCTTTTGAAGAATAGACTATGATAGGGGTCTCTCCTTTCTTCACCGAGGGGGCAATCCTTCCACAATGTTCACACGAAATAGTCATTGGTTTCGTCAATTTTAACCCAGAAGGCGTGCATCGAACTGCAGGGCAAATGATGGATTCGTGCTCTCTTGTAACTGCGTTGCTGATTGAGTTTGGAATCAACTCAACTGATACAAATTGGGACAAGGAAAATGATGCGTACTTGTTAGTTGACTTTGAAATTTACTCAATTTAAGGAAGAAAACTAAAAGAGATGAGTAAAAAGGATAATAAAAGGGTTAATAAATAGATTATTTACACCCTTGGTAAATTTCATGTTTTTTGTTAGGAATGCTCTCCCTTGCAGGATTCGTTGTAGCAGACCAATACACCCTTTCACGGTTGAGGCCGCCATTTTAATTTGCGCTTAAACATTGCGTCATCAATGTTTTCAAATGCGCATGTATTGTTGGGTCACTGCCTGCGATGTGCGCTCACATCATATTTACATGGGCGCCATAATTTACTCGTAAATTAAAATAGCGCCCATGTCTGCGCATGCGAAACCGTGTGAGGGCGTGTTAAAGTGTTCAAACATTATCTTAAAATGTATCAGTTTCATTCGCCATATAATGTATTGTTATTCTTTTTTTTCTTCATATGTTCATTCTTAATCCTGTTATGTCGTTCTTTTGCTTATGATTTCGTGTAGATTTCTTTTTGGGTAAAGTACGCCTTCATCATTTGATAT
>JAVYIG010014771.1:0-39582 GCA_035222895.1 Strongylocentrotus droebachiensis | reverse complement strand
CAAAAAACATATTACTTACAATCTAACTTGGATGCTGGTGTGAAGAAATAAGATTCTTAGGGTGAAAATAGGAAATTTATATTATCAATATAAAGAAAATAATTAGTGGATAGTGAGGACAATACGTCACAGACTCATGAGTGAGTTGCCAATTTGTGTAGTGATTTTCAAAGTATTTCATGTCATTAAACATTCATAACTTTCTTATTAGTTATCCGATTTTGCTCAAACCTTTTTTGATTGGTTTGTCTGATTTTTTTGGTTCTATTGAAAGTAAGTTATTTTTGGAGTGGACTTGGGCTTTAAAACACATTTCTGAAAGGATTTTCAAAACAATTTAGGTTTTCTGCGTACATAAGAAAACCAAAATTGTGTATACGAAGTTGCAGAAGTGTGTCTTATAAATGACATCCAATTTGAAATTATGGTGCAGTTTAAGTGAAATTTTGCAATCAAATTTTTGGCAAATTTGGGGATCCTAACACTTTAGAGGGACTTTAAACTCTTGAATTGGAGCGTGGGGGACTCTGGTAGAACAAATCTAATTGATCCATTTTGTTAACTAAAAAAGATCGTGACATTAGATTTTCTCCTTGTTGAACTATATTATTGAACTGACCGAAATGTTATAAACATGTATGAAATATGTTTAGGTTTTCCACAATTTAAATTTTTTTTTTGAGGTGTTTTTGTTGATTACGAGGTGGGGAAAACCATGTGGGTTTTCTAATTAAAAAAAGAATGGTATTCGGGCACTCGTCACCTCTTCATTGCCATCAAAGTGCCAGAGTATCAGTTATGGCAGCGAGGTAGCCGAATATCCTCATATTCGATCAGCTAGATTCCTGAAATTAGTTATGATCATTTTGGCAGCAAACATTCAAGGTGTATTGAGCTGTTTTTGAGCATGTGATTCTAATCTTATTTAGTATCTTGTGATGACGAAATTAAACACTTTTGACTTTATGAATTGTCATTTTTACTTTTATTTTTAGAAAAAGATGTTAATCGGGAAAAAAGGCGTCAGCTCCCGAATTCTAATTTTTCGGTATGATAAATGTTTAATGCAAGGTTGCATTGCAAACGAGTGGACTTCTTGGCAGCAGACTCCCCACATTATTTTGTCCCGTTTTATGTTCAAAATTCGTAACGAATTAAAAATTGTCTATTCTAATGCTGCCTCTGGTGCCCTTTATAACCGCTTAGATTAAACCTAACTTATATACACTCAGCAAATGAAAGCATTTTTTTAAAATAAATGTAGTTTAAAACAAAAAATCTTAGAAAAAGCAATTTTTTTTGGTAGAAGGGGCGTCGATTATCGTCAAGGAAGCCGCCTTGGTCAAACTTCGTGTGACCTCAATTTTAAAATACTTCAACCATAGGAAAAAAAGACAACAATGAGTTTGACACATAATACTTTAACAACAAATATAAACAGTGTTGTTGACATCCACCGAACAATCTGTTTGATAATGACCTCTCCATTTCTTGAATATTGCTTTCATCTTCACAAAACGAAATGCCGCTGTCGGTTCACCTTGACCAATTACTTTGAGAGGTATTTACCAGAAAGAAAATGATTTTGCATGGAAAAGATTTTCCTTTTTCTCGTCGATAAGTATGTCACAGTTCATCGCAGCATCTAATTCTGACCTTATTTTGATGTTGTTTATTTCACTCGGTTGTTAATTCGATAATCGAGATGTCGTGGTTATAAGTGGTTTTAAACTTGAACTGAGATGCATAAGTAAACGATAAATAAAAGCTGTTTCGTATATAAGTACTATGTCACAGGTCAGCATCTTTTCCTGACCTTGTTTTGGTCTTGTTTGACTCCTAATATTGTGGTGGAGATATCTTGGTCGATTGTTTTTATTTGTGAGAGCAGAGCGATACAAATGAAGGTCATGGGTTCGAGCTCCGTCACCCTGTACTCGTGTCTTTTAATATAAGACATATTCATTCGCCACACCACACCCCGGATAGAAATCCGGATAATGAGGATGAAGAAAACAACTGAGAATATTCCAAGCGGTCTCCGTCGAGCATGTGCATCTGCTTACATAATTTAAATTCAACAAATGGCTGTGAGCGACCCAATGAAAATTCTATATGTCAAAATCAAACTTCAATTTATTAGGAATCTGCGATAGAAACTTTCCTTTGCTAAGTCTCCCTTGAAAATAAAAGTTCTGCAAACAGACTGTGCCCAAGGAAACCCCCAAACAAATGCATCGTAATTTTCGTCTGCCCTCTCGGTGATCATTATGGTTGAAATGCCCCTCAGGAGTGGAGATTGTGCACACTGTCTTGAGTAATGATACACAGGAGCTGGTCCAGAATTTTATCAAATGGGACACAATTCCAAAAAAGAATCCTATTTGGTATTTTTGCTGTTTATTCTATTTTTTTTTTTTGCTGCTACTGTTAAGGAATACCAATTTGCTTTCAAGGGGGGACGGGGTCCCTGCTTCCCTCGGTAAAAAAACGCCACTGGTAATACCTATGATATGCTTAAAAACAATAATCGTATAAAGAATTATATAATGCTAGAATATTGTTCATGCTATTGCGTCCGTTCGTGATCCCAGTCTGTCTGAAGGATTATCTGAAGACATGAATTTATTTAAGACGTTTAAACCCACCCCATCCCTCCAGTTATAAAAGCACCCAAGGCCAATAGGACTATATGATTAACACGTGGTGAATGTCAGTTTCAATCACGTGAGCTTGCTAAAAGAACTCCATTCCAGGTCGGGGGAAAATGTTCGTCTGTGAACCAGAATCATAATTATATAGGTAATATCTTTTGGAATGCATTTTTTTTCCCTTTGATTTTTTTTTTGTTTGTTGTTGTTGTTGTTGTTGTTGCTTTGCTTTGTTTGTACTAAATTTATTTCACATTTTGAGTGCTATGACAAAAATCCATCAGAAGTATTGTGGCATCAAGATTATTGATAATGCAACTGAGTAGAATAATTTACTGAATTACGAATGTGATTTGCATTGCAATTCCCCGTTAACTGTTTTTATAACGCACTCAGAAACAAAGAAATTCAACAGGATTCAACGAAGACAATTTCCAAGTCTTTATGCCTAAGCATTTCCAATATGATTTTAAATTAGATATTTACATATTTTAAACGCAGTAACGCAGGAAACGGTTTGAAAATAGTAACCACTTCTAACTTCTTTTCACGTCACTTCTACTTAAAATTTGCAAATTACATCTAAATGATTTGAATTATACATGTGACATAATTATAATCCCATTTTAATTTTTTTTTTTTTTAATATTTTTATTCTGTGATTTAAAAAAAAAAAAAAACACAATAAAGAATCAAAGAAAAGAAAGGAGACTTGTGATGCTTCTGGTTTCCTTTACAATACATTTTAGGGTATCGTAAGATGAAACACGATTTGCGAAAAACTGGATAAGAACCTGGGAATGATATTGGCGTTAACATGAAATGAAGGCCAAGTGAGCACCCACTTCACAGACATGTCAAATAGTAATACGTCCAATTTAAATATATCCCATCTAGTTTTGTCAATGTTCTCTTCCTGTCCCATACCCTCTCACCCCCTTTCTCCTAAACCAACTTTTCGACCTCTCTTTTTCTCTTTATCTCTCTCTCTTTCTCCTTTCTTTTACATCTCTTCCACCCCTCTCTCTCCCTCCTTTCTCTTTCATCTCTCTCACCCCATCTCTCATCCTCCTCACTTTCCATTTCCCACTCTGTCTTTCCAGGTTGATAAACTCCGTAATTGTCTGCCCTTGACAGTGACCTTTGACCTACCATCGTCTCACCATGACACCGCAGGCCACGCTGTTCGCTGGCCTTGTCCTGCCGCGGCTCCTAGCGCTCCTGACCCTGTTCGCAATTTTCGCTGATGCCGGGCAGCCTTTCAATGGGGAAGAGAAGACGGCGATTGTCGACAGGCACAACGAGATCCGACGGGAGCCGGGGGCCAGCGATATGAACTACATCGTAAGCTATCTGTCATAAATGATATTGATATACATTTTCGACCAAGGAGCTTTGAGATGGATTTTCCCATGTGGTACACTATATTTGTCAGGGCAAACCAGATAAACATTGCGATGATTTTAGATTCAGATACTTTTGGAATTAAAATTTACGATTTATAGGAAGAATTCCGACTTATTAAATTGGCCCATCCTTCGTTTGAATAATTTTATCCAACTTTCTTTTTCAATCGAATCCTTTTATAACTATGAGATGGGTAAAATGTTCTACGCAACTTCTAAGAATCCTTCTGTATAACAACTTTTTTTTCTTCAAAGAGGGAATTATGATGTAAAAAAAAACTTTTAAATTGCTCCTCATAAGAATATGAATCTAAACAAGATGTGGACTTGGTTTGAAACCAAGGGATTATGGCACCTTGGGTCACGTGTCACTGCCCCCACTTCCTTAGATTTGCCACTGTTTGAAACAATTTACGAAAATGTATTCATCAACGGGAATTACTTAACACAACATTTTGCGTTGTATACAATTTACCTGATTTGATTGTTTCTATATCCCCTTTTCAAGCATCTTTTCATGCACCTGAATATGTCTAATACAGTACATAAATTTAAAAAAATTAAGACATTTAGAATAACAGGGCTGCATTGCAAGCATGAAGCTAGATTTCTTTAGTCTTCAGTTGTAATTCAGAAAGATTTTGTTTTTTTAATGGAAGGATGTGAGTGACAAAGAAAAGGGAGGGGGGGGGGGGAGAGAAGGGGAACAGCATTTGCTATATGCAATGGCAATCACACCTGTAATATTTCAACAGTTGCATATCCCGGGTGATGCCGGGTGGTGAATCATGAGGGTTTACTGATTCAAATTTATGGATTATTCTTTCCTGGGGAACTCATAGTGACGAGTTATTCATTAAAAAAATATATAATACCTTGAATATAGTCAGCATACACTGTGAAAAGGTTGGGCAATATTTTCCAACACTTTGCCAATAGTCAACCCAACCATCTATTAGGCAATTTTTTTCGAAGTTTGCCCAACAGTTGGTCAAGATTTTCCCAACAAGTGGGCTACCGTAGTCGGGCAGTTGAAGGGTCATATCTTTGCCCAAATTTTCGTCAAAATACGAAACAATTATGCACGTGTGAAGTAGGGTACTTACGTTTACCAATACCTCTGGGCAAAATATTGCCCAATAGATGGTTGGGTTGACTATTGGCACAACGTTGGGCAAAGTGTTGAAATAATATTGCCCAAATTTTTCACAGTGTATATTACTTCTTACTATGTCGGGCAGAGTTCGGACAAGTTTTCAGGTTGTCGAGAACTTACTTTTGTTGAATGAGCACACATTATGTAAAGAATGAAACGGTAGCATCAAATACATACACTATTTAATGATAACATCTTATTCTTTTAAACATGTTGTATGATCTTTATGAAACACCACCATTTATTCCTACATGTTTAGGACTGGGACGACGCCCTCGCGACCCAGGCTCAATCGCTCGCCGACTCCTGCAATTTCGTGCACGTCAACGAAGGCCTGGTCGTTGGCGAGTTCAACACGGTGGGAGAGAATATCTTTGCCGAGGGCGGCGAGAGCAGCGACACCAAGACGGGGGTGGACGCCGTGAATAAGTGGTACGAGGAAAAGGCGGGCTATACCTGGGCCGATAACTCCTGCGATGGAGAATGCGGCCATTACACACAAGTAAGAAGAGTTGTATTTTTCTAAATTATGGTAACAAGAAAACTATTTTTTTAAAAAATGGGTAATTTGATAAACAAAAACAAAAAAAATTATATTAACCATTCATCTTGTGATAACTTTTGTGTATTTTTTTTTCTCTAAATGTACAGGATTGGAAAACCATTCGCAATGTTTATTAGCGGTTTCGGAATTTAAAAAAAAGCGAAAATATGCCTGGGTGCCTAATAAACTAATCACACTCTCAAACTCGAATCTATATTTGTTACTGGATATAATAAGCAACTCAACGGTATATGAAACCGTATAATATATTATCATGTTGTATGTTTCGTTGTACAGCTTACGTGGGCTGAGAGTAGGAGGGTAGGATGCGGTCGAAATTACTGCCCAGACCTACAAGGTGCTTTCCCAAATGCATGGTACATCGTCTGCAATTACGGACCAGCGTAAGTATTTATTACAACATTTTTGTTCTTTTATTCAGAATTTAAGCATTTACACGGGATCAGGGGAGGATCCATGATTTGTTCAAAGAGCTGGGCACATATATTTTATATTTATTGCAAAATTTTGCTGACAGGGCATTACATTTGTATTAATAATAATAATACATACGATTTATAAGGCGCCAAATCCACTTGACAATCAAAATGCTCAAGGCGCAACTTGTGCAGATGATAAAATACATGATAAATATATACAAATGTGCAATAGGAAAGGTACAGACATATAAGCTAAATTAAACAGATATTTCTTAAGATTGCATTTTAACACTTCAGCAGAACTGCTATTTTTAATCCATTGAGGGAGACTCAGAGTATTCCACAATGAAGGCCAGCATGAGCGAAGGTTCGCTCCCCCCCCCCCACTTTTTGTTAACCCTAGGAGTAACAAGAAAGCCAGAGTTTTCAGAACGCAGCTATCTAGAGGGAATGTAATGGTTGATCAAGCCGATGTTGTACTGCGGAGCAGAGCCATGCATACAGTGAAATAACAGCAAAATAATCTTGAAAACAACGGCAACCAATGGAGTGATTTGAGGACTGGTGTGATGTGACTGTACTTGTTAGAGAGGGTCATGACACGAGCAGCAGCATTCTGTAATTTTTGTAATTTTGCGAGTAGGTTGTGAGGCCAACCAAACAAAAGGCCATTACCAAAATTCAAGCGAGATGAGATTAAAGCATGAGTAATTTTCTTAGTGGGCCACTACGGTTAAGATATTTACGAATAAAACCTAAATTGCGTAACTGATAACGTATTGATTTTAAGACAAAATTCCAAAATTCTCTGACAAGCAGACGTGTGTGCTAAATTATTCATTTCAAATCAAGGTTTTTAGCGGATTTAATAATTCCGATTTAATTGTTACTAATATATGAATTCAATAGTTGTTATGCTGTGTTTTATGTAGATGATTGGATTGGTTGATAATTGATTTGTGTTTTGTCCGCATACAAACATAGGCCTATATATGAAAAATATTCAAAAACAATGGATTGATTCAATGGCTCTGTTCTTCCTTCGATTCCAGACAGAAAGAAAGGAAGAAAAAGGGAAAGAGAGAGAGAGAGAGAGAGATAGAGAGAGAGATAAAAAGAAGAAGAAGAAGGATTAAACACACCTGAATGTAACACAAAATATGAAATAAACAATTACAAATAATTATGATGATGATGTGTTGTCAAGTAATGTTGATACCTTGGATCGGTTTGTGTTTATTCTTGTAGAGGTAACGTGGAAACTGAAAAACCATGGAAGATGGGGGATCCCTGCACAGAATGTGATTCTGGAAGCGGACAGTGTTTCGATGGACTGTGTCGTAAGTACCCCTCCCACAAAAAACACTCCTTTTCTCTATTCGCGAGAGGGGCTTAGGGGACTGCAGCCCCCACCTCGCTTGAGAATTTCGAGATTATCAATATTTGGGCGACCGTAACCTCAAATTTGGGCAGTGAATTAGTCTAGACCTACGTCAGTTTGTTGATTATAATTAGTACATTTTAATTATGGAATGCCATTTACCCCATTATAAAATGTCAAATAATCATGAAAATGTCGAAAATGGAAAACTGATATTTTAGCACGAGACGTAATTAGCTAGACCACACTTGAATTTTCCTCCCCTTCTTGATAACTGATTGCATTATAACTGTGAACAAAATAATCTGGGTCTGGATTTCCTATTTTAACTTCAATTGCCTTGTTCATGGTTTGCCTATTTTGAAAGTAAACTTTCAAACATCAAACCATATCTAACATAAAGTGCGTTTACTATATAATAATGATAAAAAGGAGAGCAATCAATCTCTTTTTGAAAGTTAAGACTCCTATCGTATGTGGTTGCGTTCAGTTTTTTTGAGCATACAATAACAATGTACAGTCGATTGTGCTGCATTTGGATTTAAATCAATTTTGTTTTCTGTTTCTGTTACATCAGGCCCTTGCAGTGAGCACAGCGAGGAATGCGGTAAGTTCTAATGCAAACTTTTATTTATTATGAATAATAATAATAATGATAGCTATATTTATGTTTTCGAACATAAATCGAGCCAAGGGATGCTCAACTCCCCTACGAAGTACTATAATTAGTGCCATATCAGGACAATTACCCCCTGGACAATCACCCTCCGGAAAATTACCCCCAAGGACAACCCCTATACGTTAATTACCCCCACCCCTAAAAAATACCCCTTAGGAAAAATCCCCCCCCCCCCCCGGACAACCAAGGACAATCAATTTACAATGCGACATGACTTAAGTTGTTGACTTCATTCCACCTCTACCTCTAGGCCCGAATTCACAAAGGAGGTTTGTCGACAAACCTCCTTTTGTTTCGTCAAACCTCCATTTGTTCTTTACAAACCAGGTTTGTAAAATACGCGTAAAAACGCGTCATATGACGTACGAAAACCAAGGTTTGTCGACAAACCTCCTTTGTGAATTCGGGCCCTAATGTTAACATTTTCGCCATCGATTGTGGGACTTGCACTTCGGTTCGGATCAATGAATAATTTGTAATATACGTTATCCTTTCGAATCTATTCCCTATATGGCGATCGAAAATCTGAATTCATGGCATTAATTGGATGATATACGATCTGCTTGAAAAGCATTTTTTTAAATCCCCTTCGGGTTTGTTCTTTCTAAGATCGTTAAAACAAAATCAAATTTCAATCTTCTTCATGTTTCGTGTTTTAGATTGCAGGATGGTGTGTGAAAACTGCGCCAATTTGAACACCGAGTGCAAATGCGAATGCCCTAACGGGTTCAGGGGAGTTAATTGTGCAGGTAAGTGTTTTTAAAAGAGTCCTATATCAGTGACAATGGCTTTACAAAGATTGGAAAGAGTAAGATGATGGTGTGATTTAGATATAAATGGCGTGATGATGAAGTTGATGTGAAAATGGTGATAATGTGACGATGGCGAAAAGTCTTGATAACGGTGATGATGTGACAACGGTGATGATGTTGATTGTGTGACGATTGAGATGATTTGACGACGATGATGATGTGATGAGGCCATGAGGGAAACAGTGATGACGTGACGATGTTTATTGTGTGACGATATAGATGATGTGACGTCGGTGATGATGCGATGGGGGAGACGTTGATAATGTGACGATGGTCATGCTGTGACGACGGTTTTGATGTGACGATGGAAAAATGACGATGGTGATGATGGTAATTAGTGTGCCTATTGTCATCAGTGTGATGATGATGTATTTATGCGTTCTGGTAAACGACTTCGTTCAATGTCGCACTCAACGTTTTCTAAATTCTTTCGTTCTTTTCTCGATCCGCAAATACAATCAAAATGCTACAAGAATTTTAATTTCTTCTTTATTTCTGTAATTTAATTTTTGTAACCTTTTACTTATTTTGTTTTATAATAACGTAAGACAATTTTGTATAACAATATTCTGAAGAATTTCTATGTGTATGTAAACTTATTTTGATTCGTTGTACGTTTGTAAAATGTGAGTAAAACAAATTTCCAATATTGGACAATAAATTGAAATTGAAATTGAAATTGAAATTAAAATGATGATGATGGCATAATCGTGATGAAATGGTTAAGGTTGTGTGACACGTTTTTGCACATGTTAACGTACATTACAACAAAATGTTGCTTTTCATCATCCAGAAATTTGTGAGGACGTGGATCCAACTTGTGGGGCAAACCCTGGCTGGCCAGATGCCGATTCTTGTTCTCTCGGCGATTTCGTGCCCATCGGGTGCCCCCTTATGTGCGGGGTATGCAGTAAGTTACCATGTTGGCATTCGGAAAATATTGTTCTACTTTATTCAGTTTTAGTTTATTGCTTCATATTTCACCATTTCATATTTTACATTGATTTCTGTACAAACAGACATGAAGCCTCAAAGCAATTAGTAACGATAATAATCATAATAATAATTTTCGCGCTTGTTTATCGTTTCTTGTATATAATTATATTGGACGTATATTCATATACCCCTTCTAGTGAGTAATGTAATGATCATAGTTATATATTCACTTTAATAATCATGATGATTGATGAAATATCACTTATCACTTGTCTTATTCATCTGTTTTACTTTCATTATTATCTAGATGTCCAAGATCCCGACTTCGTTTGTGGTAAGAACGACACAATAATCATGAAGCCTATATGAATGAGTGAATGTATGAATGTTTGTTTGTTTGAATGTTTGCTCGTAATGATTGTGTATGGAGGGGAAGTGATCGAGCAATGTAAAATATGATAATGTTAGTATTAAATCTGGATGATCGAATGAAGCTTCCGTAATTATGATAAGGCCTACTTGAATAACCCATTTTGAAAAACGTGTACAGCTTAGAGAAAAGTTAGAAAACATGTATCGGCAAGGGCATCGCTATATGACGCCTCTTCCCTTACTTCCAAACTTGATTTAGGGAAGACAAAAAGAAGAAGAAGGAGTAGAAGAAAAAGAAGAAGAAGAAGAAGAAGAAGAAGAAAAAGAAGAAGAAGAAGAAGAAGTGGAAGAAGAAGAAGAAGAAGAAGAAGAAGAAGAAGAAGAAGAAAGAATTAAAGAAAAGGGAGAAGGGGAGAAGAATATAAGAAGAAGAAGAAGAAGTCCGTTGGAACTAACCACAGGCCAACGAAATGGCTCCTACCTTTTGATATTTGGAAGTATAGTTGCGCGATGACTCGATTACTGATAATCCGTCAGTGATCATAATTATAGCCCTCGATGTGATATATTTTGTGTGTAGATGGAAGTACTCAAACGGGAACGAGCACAGGCACCGGAACGGAAACGGATACTGACACGGACTCCGACGCGGGCAAGGAAAGGGGCGGCGGTGGCCGTCAGCCTTCTGGAGGCCAGGGAGGAGGAGAAGGGGAAGTCACAGGGGACATCTGTACACAGAGTTTCACTGCTGCCACCTATGTCGACAATGAGCTTTTCCTTTTCCACGTATGTTCAATATGACCATTGGATTACAATTTCATTTTCGTCGCATTAACATGTCAAAATTGTACACGTTAGGAAGCGAATATTATGATATGAATTCTTAATTTTTCTTTATATGTTTTGCCTTTCTTATTATCTGTCCAAATGCCATGATCGATTTGACTTTACCTAATCACACCTACCAGCACGTAGCAAGTATTTCATTTTTTAAACTTTAATTTGGGAAAGGAGGGGGTGGTTAAGATCACAAATTTTCTAAAGAAGCATTAATACACCCTTTTTTTTTAAATGAAAGGGAGTGTAGCGACCTACTTTTAAATAAATAAATAAATAATATTTACACATTTTGAAAAGTGAATTAAACACAGAGTTTAGTTACTCCAAATTTGATTCACGTTTTCTTTTTTTTCCGTCTTTAGAAAGCCTTATGGCACCAATTAATAGTAGAGACCATGCATGTGCCCCGAACCCCCTGACTATGCCTCTGTCACTATAAAAAAAAGACCATAGAAGATAGATCGGCAACAATATTACTTTACCTTTAAAAAAAAAAAATCAAAAATGGGTCAAGTACATGACTTGTTGGCTTATGTAGATTCCAATGGCAAATGTGACAGTTGACCCAAATAGCATCGCAGATTGTCCATCCATTCAGAGAGAAGATAGTTACATGGAATTACCATTAAAGTCTGGAAAGATACCAAGGGAATAAAACGGGTTTTTTATCCGATTTATTCTAATTGGTGGACTTGAGCTCAAGGTCGAATGTGTACAGTGATTACATTCAATATCCAACTATTCCACAGAACTTTTCAGCCATGTACTCTAGGATGTTGGGAGCCCCCGCCCCCGCGGCTCTTTCTCTCTCTCTTTCTCTCTCTCTCTCTCTCTCTCTTTCTCCTTTCTCTTCCTACTCTCTCTCTCTATCTCTGTATTCCCTCTCTTTCTCACTCACTCTCTTCATCCCACCATTCTCTTTCCGTTCTCCCTATCACCCCTTCCTCACTCCCTTCTCCCCACCCTTACCCCCTATACATAATTTAGAATGTTTCTTGTTTTACTACACTACAGCAATATGCGATTTTAAAATACTTTTGCAAACATTACACAGATTTTTTTCTTTTCTTCACAGGGTGGGAAGTTGTGGAAGGTATCGTCTTCTGGCGAGCTCCTGTCACCGGCTGACGGAGAAGACGCTCAGGACAGCTTCCTTAAACTACCCAATGACATATCAGCTGTCTACCAACGAAAAGATGGCAATGTGGTTTTCTTGAGAGGTAATAATGATCGATATTAATATTCGTTCATCCGTCGTTCATCCGTTGATATGTTCTTCACCATTATCATCCTCCTCCTCATCCTAATTATCAGTATCATCAACATCATCATCACCATTATCTTCATCCTCTTCATCATCATCACCATCCTCATCACCATCATCGTCATCTCGTCATCTTCGTCACCATCCTCATTCTCCTCCTCATCCTAATTATAAGTATCAGCAACATCATCATCATCATTATCATCCTCTTCATCTTCATCATCACCATCCTCATCATTATCATCGTCATCATCGTCACCATCCTCATCCTCCTCCTCATCCTAATTATCAGTATCATCAACATCATCATCATCATTATCATCATCATCTTCATCATCATCACCATCCTCATCACCATCATCGTCATCATCGTCATCATCGTCACCATCCTCCTCCTCCTACTCCTCATCCTAATTACCAGTATCATCAACATCATCATCATCATTATCATCATCCTCTTCATCTTCATCGTCAACATCATCATCATCTTCATCTTCATCCTCATCATCAACATGTTCATCACTATCTTCATCACCATCATCGTCATCATCATCATTATCATATTTATCCCCACCACAAACAACAACAACACCACTTGATGGTCGATTCCATTTATCGTTTGAATTATCCGATGGTTTTCACACAATTCCCCCATCTTCTCTGTATTCTGCAGCTCTTTGTTGTCATCTTGGTCACTGTAAATTTAAAGAAGAAATGATTATTCTCATCATCATCATCATCTATACGGGAGTGTAGGATATCCTGTAGGTCTCCCTGCTTCTTCTTCCTCTTCTTCTTTTTCTCATTTTATTTCTACTCCTCTACTTGTTGTCCTACTTGTGTATCTGCTGTCCATTTCGTCATCACCATCATTATAATCGTCATCACCATCACCACCTCTGCAACTACCGATAACAACTTCGACTCTGATACTTTTCTTCCTCTCTCTCTCATCCACCCCCTCATGAACACAATTTCTCCATTAAGCATCCTTTAATTGTATAATATCCTTTTAACTAATATTTCTTCTCATACAAATATTAATTGATTTATATGTCTCCCTCGTCAAAACTATGACAATTCCTGATATTTTCCATTTCAGATCAAAAGATGTTTATTTTCCAAGATAATAAGCGCGTTGAAGGTCACCCCATTAAGATAGTCGACTGGGGCGTTGAGAAAGATGTGGCAGGGGCAGCCCATGACAGACGACAAGGTAAAGGCTTGTTTTTTCCTTTGAAAATGAATAAATGAATACATTAATAAGTTGATAAATGAATAAATTAATTCATTAATTTAATTTATTATTAAATGAATAAATAGATAAATTTAAAAAAACATTAAAAAAATTGAAAAATTGAAAAATAAATAACGAAATGAATAAGATTTCATGAGAATAATACATGTTCTAAGTCTTAGCACTAATTCACGGGCAGCTCCCTCCACTATAGTTGGGGTCTACATTGTTAAGGGGTTGTTGTCCGATGTAGTTGGCCCCCGGCCCCCTACTCCGGGGTCGGAATGACCGCATGCGTGTTACCAAAATGTTCGGTAAAGGGGTACTGTTCACGGACCAAAGTCCGGCTCGTACATACACAAAATTGACTTTACACACCGGACTTAGGGGGTGTTTTCAAAAGGAGGGAACACGCATATGCGTCCCCTAAATAACACTGAGTGGGGGGGGGGGGGGGGGCGGGAGTTGGCCTATCATCCAAGTACTTAATTTTGCATTCTGCTCTTTATTTCGTGATAGTAATTGTTTGTTATGTTGTATTACATAATTTTGTAATCATTTAGTTTTTTTCTGAGATTCAGTGAGCCACTGGATTGGCCCACCGGTAATCTCAGTGAGAGTCTGCTGTTTCAGCACATTGACCGTATACATGTTTGATGACGCTATTTAGTTCGCATTTAACTATATACTATATTTATATTTCATTTTTCCCCGTCTAGAAAAATGTCACATTGATCTATATGAAGCCTTTTGGAATATTTTTCTTTAATAAATTATGATTGATTGAGTAGTTCCCCAGATATATTTTTATGATAATGAATCGTCCATCTTTTATTTGATATGTATAGATAAGACGTACTTCTTTAAAGGCCCACAAGTTTGGCGGTATAATGAGAAATCAAAACGAATAGACAACGGATACCCGAAGAGTATCTCAACGGAGTATGATTCAAAGGTCAACAAACCGAACTTTGTTTTCTCGGATGAGGAAGGTAAAGTATTTCTTCCCCATTATTTTCCGTTTGCTCCTTTTTTTTTGCTTCCGTTTTACCTTTTAAGACCTATGTCATAGCGTTAAAGATACTATGTACCTTTTGCAGCCAACATCAAATTCTGTAGAACTTTGCAGGAATTATGAATATGTCATGTATGTCCTATCTGTGAAATTTAAACGTTAGCAGTGTCTGAGTGTCCTAATATTCAAATTATGCAAGAAAACCCGTTTACTTGCTAGACTTTACCGTCAGGTTTTCTGCAAAATATGTCAATAAATATCTCCCCTATTGTGGTTGCTAGGGAGAAAAGTCCCTAGCAACCAATTCTTAATTTTTTCTTTGTTTTCTGCCGTATGCTCAAGTTTCAAACGTGGGAACATGTCACTTTTGTTCCAGATACACGTTTCCAAGATATCTGGCACATTATTTTGTAGGTACTTCCCAGTCGGAGACCACGGAATTCAAAAACTAAGCAAAAAACAGGCCTCGGCCCATGGTTTATATTGAGTGACTGACTGGCTTTTTTTCTTCTTTGGTAAAAATGAGCTGTAAAGGGTACATGAGCATTAGTCTACATCAATAACTCACTTCTTGTAATGGCCAAAATTAAACTGATTCAATCTTTGCGCAGCATAAAACGTACGACCATTTGGTACAATGGTCTGAAAATCAGACTATTACTTTCTGGCTCTATAGCTCTGAAGTCGATTCGACAACTAATAGTCGTTATTTTCCCACTTAATGACATTTTCAAGCCCCCCCCCTTGTTTTTTAGGGAAGTTCTAAATTAGTATTTACTTTCAAATGCCGTCTGGAATTTAACCTTTTCATTTTTTGGCCTGCAAATGGGACATAGTACCTTTAAAGCCAACTGGATGGGCTGATGAAATATAAATAAGTTTTGAATTAATATCATAATGTTCACTTAATCGTTTATTCTTCTCCATTTTTTGCAGGGAATTTCTTTTTCGTAAAGCTCCAGAAAGTGTTCCGCATCAGTGCCGGAGGAAACGAAGTGGACACTGGGTATCCGAAACCATTTGCTCCCGAATTCTTCTCTGACTGCTAGAAATGGGTACATTATGTATCCGCAAATGAAAGAGATACATGTATATCAGTATCCGAATGGTCGTTGATAACGAGAGTTATTTAGAATTTGTGGATTTTACCTCGTTTTGCATGCCACGTACGATGATAGTTCATCTAAGCCCATTTGATTGGGGGTAAGACAGCATATTTCCTTTAAGAATCATCTCTGTAATTATGATATGCTTACTTTCTACCTTTTACTTTCATGACTATGCCTTACTAAAAAATTGATAATCAATCTTATAATAAGCTTCATTTTGACAAAATAAGCATTAGAGGTTCCTATATTATAATATGTTACAGTCGGGTGGGGTGTAACAGTCAAAAGCACTACGGAGTCCCGGTACGGAGTAATTGCTTTCCTAAAGGTTCATTTCTTGGTGACAGTTTCCCCTCAATTTTGCTGCATAGTTGATTTCATGGAAAGTATGCTTTCTCACACAATATGCTCAATTTATATCGTAGATTGGTTATTTGTGAAGCAGAACAGGGCAAGCATAACCTTGAAAAAGAAGTGTGGATTTCAAATGAAACCATAGCAGTGATACGTAAATCAGTTTTTAAATATGTGTTTACCTTTTAAAGATGGTGCCAGGCATTGTACACTAGATTTCTGACTGTAATATAAAATGTCTTTATGGATATAGTTTAAAATGTTACGGATCGAATTGTAGGATATTGGATATTAATGGGGGGGGGGGGGGGGGGGGGTAACGTGAAGGAAATGTACAGTGTGCTGTGCTGTTTGCAACACAGGAGATTCCAGAAATTCGCTTTCATTAAAATCAAACCGGAAAATTAGTTAACGCTCAATCAGTAGCATTTATATCGAAAGGTGTTTGTAAAGAAGGGAGTGGAAAGAGTTGATAGTTGTGATAAGAATGTGTTGTGCCCCTATAAAAAGGAAGGAACAAAAATGAAAGGAACTTTATTTGGGGAGGGGGGGGGGGCGGTAATAATGAGAAAATAAATTAAACCGGATTTATGGTGGAAAATAGGGTGAAAGAAGACAGTAGTAAGAAATAAATCGGGAGGAATTAGTGATAAAATCGGCGGGTAAATATTCTTCCTCTTTTGGGGAGTTTATGAGGAAGATTGAACACGCGTATGTACATAAAAGAGGTTTGTAATAAAAGGACTTTAATCTCGCATTCGACAAAGCGCAGTGCACGATTATTAGCAAGCATACTGAACAGATGCCATTAAATAATGTATAGCGTAGCTGTACTGTTCCTAAAATATATATTGCTCTGCTGTTAAATTTTACTGGTAGTGGTGCATGCATGTGTTTTGAAGTGCAGAATAAATAACAGTATTTTCGTTTGCATTCCACAAACAAATTTTCCGTTGAGTTTTTAAAATGTTATATTCGAGTTGTAATGTTGCCTGTGTTTTCAAACGGGGAGACTTTTCATGTTGAAATGCATCACCGTAAAAAGTAACTGAAAAAAAAGAGGTAGAATGCATATTGATGAGAATAAAAGAACTATACAAGTTAAACAAGTAGAATAAGAAACAAATGGAACATGTCTCCGTTCTCCTCTTTCTTCTTTGTACTTCTTCCCGCTTCCATCTCTGTCTCTCCCTCTCTCAAACACACACAAAACCATACCCCCCTCCCCACATACACACGTTCTCAAATCTTCATCCTCTTTCTCTTTCTCCCTCGTTTTCCTCCCACTAATCAGACTGTACTGTATTCACGGCTAGAAAAAAAAACACAGAGACCGTCCTTTCCTTTTCGATTCCTTTTATTTAAAAACAATTTCATTCCTCCTTTGCATCGTAAACCAACATCATATACAATACCGACCAGGATACTATTCAATAATCTGCTGGAAAAAAAAGAAATTATATTTAATGCATTGTAGGATCGGGAAAATATATTGGCAAATCAAATAAAACCCTGCTTATCCACATAATGCATAGCGCTTCAAGATTGTGCACTTTCGGTTTTAAACGTTCACACTTGAACTTCATTGAGAATGCCACACGGGATGAATAATGAAGATTTAAACGATTTCACAGCTAACAAAAAGGATATCTATAGTTTTGTCTATACTTAAAAATATGTAATCTACTCAAATCTCTATAAGGGACAAGTTTTTTCTGTTGAACTTTGAGATAATTATTAAAAAGGATGCGCCCCTTGACTGGAAAAAAAATTAAATCACATTTTGTGAATGAGGGTAGTTTTCTGAAAACCGACACTGTACTTTTGACACAATATTTAACTTCCACATATTTTCGTGTAATTTTGTTGTTAATTTATTTGTAAGAAACCATCTAATGGTAATCCTGATGCTGCTTTTAACTTCAAAGAGACAAGAACTTTGCAAATCGAATGTGATACAAATTGTTTCATAGGTTAGTCCGATTAATAGATAAAGTGCAAGAAGCACATAGATCTATCAAGATTACACAGAGTGTCCCATCTATCTACATCCATGTCAGTATTTTTTTGTCACTTCCCATCATTTTGTCAAAAATTTGCTGAAGAGTACGATTTACATTTATCACATATATGACATTTTGACACTCTTATTTGAAACATGGTGTTTGCCAAAACTGCACAATATTTTAGAGAATCATGCATGCCTTCAAAAGCAGCTTTGCTAACAAGCATTGTCACAAAATATTAAAGATCTTCATGCGTGGGTACAGTGTAGTCGTTCGTGAAGTAGGCGACTTGGCGATCACTACATAACACTGAGTCAACGGGTATTACACTCCTCTGCGTACGTCTGTGTGCTGCCCTCTATATACCCACGCATGAGCAACTTTAATATATCCACATTCCCCAAGCAAACAAACTGGCCATCTGGTACATGGGAATATATAGGTACTGTACATATACCACATTACTCTTACTTTGGCTACAGATTGTCAGTATATTACAATTCATCTCTTGATTATTCATTTTAATATATTTGCGTACCCATTTATTCTCCCTTTAAACATGTAACTCATACTATCTCTGACGCTTTATTCAGTTCTGTAATTAGTTTCTGGTCTCGTGTAAATATTACATACATTCAACTGATGTAATGAGCAAATAATTTCTGGACCGTTTTCCTACGAATATATAGACACATTGCATATCATAGGCACACTAAACACTCCTCAACAAACGAAATGATTCAATTCATTGTGTGTAAAACTTTAGAGTTTCATTGTAAACGGCACAATAAGATAATAACACACACACATGTACAACAAACCAAAAGAGCTGAACTCTTGTTGAATAATTACAAAATCCAACATTAAAATTGCACTTCTTTCAGTAAATTCATTAAAAAAACAATAATAATAATATTAAATAGTAAATAAAATGACCCATCTACAATTCATTTTGAATCTATGATGAATTCAGTAACGCCATATGCGTAGAATTTGTATTTTACATTCATTCAATATAAATTCATGGAAGAAAACAAACGGCCAAGACTACACCAATTCATTTACTACACTGCATGTTTCTCTCATACCTCAGAAGTTTAAGGAAATCACTTTAAAAACAAGTGAGTTCTCACCAGATTTTAAAGAATAATCGCACATGTACCGATACTTAATTTTGTTTTCCTAATTACCTTCACAGAGCTCTGCCGCTTTCACAAAAAAGTTTCTTACTTTAGAATAGTACGTTGTAAACATGGGCTTGTGCAATTCACTTTTTACATTAAGCTTGATAATTACTTAAATTCAAATAAATAGATCTTATGATGTAGTGAGCATATACATCTACTCAAGTCACAAAATAAAATTATCCCTTCCTACAATAAAACATTTCCCAAAATGATGCATATTGTAATTGAGAACAAATGGGACACGATATTTAGAAATATAAAATACACGTTTTCTATTTCAAGACAAAATGTATTTACAAAATCTATGGTGCATTAGAATAAATAAAAATCTTATCTGGCTGCTACAGCCTCACCGAAACAAATAAATGGGTACACTATGGTCTGCTACATGCGTCAGATTCAAACTCTGGTACCTGCATGATCGGGAAGATGGTGAAAGATAAAGGGATAAGAGAAGAAAAACAAAGAGAGAGAGAGAGAGAGAGAGGGAGAGAGAGAGAGAGGGAGAGAGAGAGAGAGGGAGGGAGGGAGAGAGAGAGAGAGGGGGAAGGAGGGAGAGAGAGGGAGAGAGGGAGGGAGAGAGAGAGAGGAGAAGGAGAGACAGAACAGTGAGAGATGGATGAGGTAGAAAGAACAGAAGAAAGACAGAATAAGAAAGAGTTGAAGAGGACAAATTAGAAAAAAGATTGTAAGGGAGGACAGAATCAAAATAAGAAATAGATGGGAGAAGAGATGATACAAAAAGAGTTTGATGAGAAAGAAAGAAATGAGATATGAAAAGGTAAGTTGGAACGATTGAAATGCTTAGAAATTATGAAAATTAAAAGATTATTTGTTTTTACGCAATGTTACAATGGAAGACCAAGAGAAAGTGAATCCATGAGTCTGCTTGTCTTGCTGTTATGATTAGGTCTTTAACTTATATCAGTAATAGAAAGATACATGTAATTCAATACGAATTGGACACAGATTGGAATAGGACAAAATGTTCTACCGTTGCCTGCAACTGAAGTTGAAGATAATAGTTTTTTTTTTTACTTAACTGTCCTGTTCAGGATACATTAATACTCCTACCCCAGCCAAACTCTATACACGGTACACACAGATGTATGTATGCTTACCTAATAAAGGACACCAAATGGTTTCCATCTAACGGACTAGCCTTGAATAGTGTCCACGTATAGTACTACTGTATGCAGATTGTGACATCATTATTTTACACTTGATGACAATTTGCTCATTTGCATGAGGCTGGCATGAATTATTTTTCTCACATGATGTGCGATGGATCAATCGCTTGAGCAGATTCTTTTTAAAAATCGATGTAAAAAGAACCTTGCTGGGCCCCCCCCCCCCCCAGCCTTCTGTATGTTAACGCCTGGAAAAGCCTAAAATATAGGATAGTAAGAAAAGGCATCATGCAAAAGCCTTAAAATGGGCATCCTTGTCCCTTTTGAGAACACTTACCATTCTGAATTTCTGTGGTAGTAGTAGCCTTCTATCGACGCTGTTGACTTTTGAAAACAGATGTAGTAAAATCCGGCAAAAGAGGCTCCACTGATGTCTTTTACTTTGTGATCAGGTACCAAGAAGTGCTCCTACATTCACAAAAAGGGGAATAGAGAGAGAGAGAGAGAGAGAGAGAGAGAGAGAGAGAAGCATAAAAACTGCAAAAACTGCTGTTGCTTCATGCTAGTGCTACTACAATTTGAACAAAGAGTGTTCTTTGACTTGTTAATGAGATATGTGCATGCATATTTACTAATCATTTCTTTTAATTAGTTTGTTTGTTTTCACTTTTAACTGCTTAAATACACAGTGACATTACAAGGTAATAAAACACCAATAGTCCAAGTATTTCCGCCCCTTGGAATATGTGTGCAAACAGCAGTTGACTCCTTCTAACATTCCAAGATGTTGAATTGATAATTTGTCCTACAGTTTTGCAGTGAAACATGAGCTGTATGTACTTCCCTTAACAATAGTGTTATAAAATTTAAATTCCAGACATGAATATAATATACCCAAAAGGGGGCTAACATCACATTATACAACAACAAACAAAAAAAGGAGAGAAAAAATGACATACTTTCCACCTCATGAAGACATAATCTGTGTTATTCAGGGCATCATAGTTGAAGTTATCTTGGTTGAAGGTCTTAGTGTATTGGTAAAATGACAGAAACTGACCCTGCAATTCAAATATCAAAATACAAAAGATTAAAAAAAATTAATATGCAAATACGAGTCAAGGATCTTACATTTGTTTTTATTGGGTGGAGCATTAAGGCTTTATAGAGGCAGATTTATACTAAAGTATTTAATTAAGGACACAATAGAGACATACTTCAAGAGCAATATCAGCGAAACATTGCTTGAAATCCATAACACGTAAAATTACAATTATATATGATGACAGGGAGCATTGGCAATATCAATGATTTAGAACAAGACTTGAGACTAGGGATAAAAATTCATCTTTACCCAATGCTACATTACTCAACTTTCAAGTTACCACAAATTATGTACATATTCTTATTCATTACGGTAGTTATTAGTTATTAACTTTGTCAAAGAGATCTCACACTCACATACCACTACTGGTATTTATCTTTCTTCATGTGGCTTTAACATCATCAGAAATCACCAGTGAAAAATATTATGAAAATGTTATATCCTGGCTGATGATGGCTGAAATGGATTATACATGATTATTACCCGTATCAGACATCTGAGCAGTGGTTTTACAAAATCATATTACACTTGTTTGTAATCTTAAAAGGGCTAATCAGTGAATATAGGACCATATTCACCTTCCATGAAAAAGCCTATGGGCTTTACGTGTTAAAACAGCAGGAAATATAAGACCATATTCACCGCGCCGTATTTTGTTATTTTCATTGCGCGTCTATTATGCGTACAAGAAACTGCGCACTTAGCGCGCACTCTATTGTGACGTAATAATGATCACAACAAAGGCACACTGTTTGCTGTGTATCAAAAATTTCGTCAAAAACTGGATGCACAGTACTGGTTTGACAAAGTTTGTTCAGTTCTTTGAGACTGTCATGGTTGGTTTATATATTTGCTCTAGATATCTGATTTGGATAACAATAACAATATTGACTGGCTTAAATTTTGGGAGATACCACATATATTGCCCTCACAAGACCCATATCGCCCTCGTCTTTGACTCGGGGCAATATGAATCTAGTTTGGGAAATATATGTGATATCTCCCTCAAGCCAGGCCAGTCCATATTATACAATTAACACAAGGATGTATCATGTACATAGAATGCGAGCCTCTTCTCAGTACTCACCCAATGTTTCTTGTCAACTTCCTCATCTGCATCCCATTTTCTTGTAAGGAATGGGTATTTCTCTCCTATGATCTCTCCTTCAAAGAAAGTCACTAGAACAGGGAACTCATCCGTCAGGCCCTTGATCTTCAGGTAGCCACACATATAGCTGTTCTCTTCATCAACATGCTGTATCAGTGAGAAAAGTGTAAATTTTATGCAACTATGGTGGATTCATGTCAGTGTAAAATTGTAAATAATCACTCATGGCTGATGGCTCCCATATATTTTTTAAAAGATAATTCATGTTGTTCCAGGGCATACAGAAACAAACGAGAGGGAAAAGTATGGAAAGAAATGGAAGCTGTTAGACGGTACAACTACAAGGAAGTGCAAACATTAATTTTTCAACAAAGAAAGAAAGATGTGAAAATATTGCAGAAAATGGAGACAGAAAGAAACTGATGAGGTAGAGAAATGGGTAGAAAGACGGAGATATGAAGATGATCAAGAAAAGTAGGTAGACTAGATCTAGTCTAGAGTCTATATCTTCATTTATAGAATTTGAATAATGGGTTGGGGAATTAAGACTATTATTAGAGGAATAAGAAATTAAAGGAATTAAAAGATTTGGGGGACAATATTCAATACACACATAGATCTATGCATGCCCAATTGTGCACAAACGGTGTTCGGCAAGGACTGAGGCTAGGCCTTCACTGTGTACTTCCTACGCCCGACTGTAAGCGGGGCACGGATGCCAACAAACACACTCTACCCGTCTCCCGCGGGATACTCACTTGTAACTCGACTTCCACATCGTAACGATTGCCTTTGCTCTTCTGATGCCCTTGGAATCTTGAACCACTGTAAAGCAAAGATCGAGCAACTCCAGGCTGGCAACAATTTTGGGGAGGTAGAGGATAAACGTCGACAACGCCTGGCATTTTCAGTGCATTTAAATCCAGTTTGTAAATGTTTGGGCCGTCGAAAGACTTGCATAAAAAATACCAACAATCTCGTCCAGACTTAACTCGCCTGCACTCGAATCGTACTTTCCACCCGTGCATTTCGTTGCAGTAGTTGAACCCCCCCCCCCCCCAAAGTAAATTGTTTGCTTGTTTTGGGGAGTATGCCTTTTCCTCACTAGCATATTTGAACAGTGCACATCGTTATATTGGTTCTATGACACATATCCCCTGGACACCCACCCCCGGATAACCACCCCAGTCAACTACCGGCCCCCTAGGACAACTATCCCCTAGGCCTAGGGCAACCACCCTCTAGGGGGTATTTGTCTGGGGGGGGGGGGGGGGAATTGTCCGGGGTAGTTGTCCTGGGGGTAGTCGTCCTAGAGGGCCCTATGTGGTAGTTGTCCTAGGGGGTAATTGACGGGTGGTAATCCGGGGGTGGATGTCCAGGGGGTAGGTGTCCGGATACGCGTTAGGTTCCATAGAGATCAATTATTAATAACAAAATATATATAACATTATTGGTGCCTGGTCTGCCTTCTTGCGGAGTATCGCTATCGCGGAACCGACAGGAAGAGCTAGAATAGTATAAAAAGAATAATTTTCTTAAGACCCGAACATCTACTTAGGACAGAAATCTGAGGAAATTTCAATATAAAATGTTATATCATTGAATTTATATACAAATAAGCATATATACACTTTCAAACATGCAGAGAGCGATCTTTGCTCCTTTTGCAATGAACACGACGAGTATGGACATCTGTTTTTTTAAATAGTTTTTACCTGCATGAGAATGTAGCATTGATAACGAGATGTAAAAACAGAAAGGTGTGATTTGTTATTATCATATATTTCATTTATGTTAAAGTAATGTAACTTCAATATCTTGTAATGTTATGTTAAGCTATATATATATTGTCATCGATCCTGTTATTATCAAAATATATATTTTTTTAAATGGGGGCGGGTACTCGTGGGTCTTACACCGGGCTCGTTATTTCGATGTTTCACTCATCATAATACATGTCCAATTTACAATTCTTCAGGGATGTTCTTTTTTTTTTAAACAAAAAAAAACACACGTGATTTTGGGGAGTTTGCAGGCCATCTCCGGGCTCTCTTGAATGTATAATGGGGTAGCCTAGCCTAGTAGTATACAGTTGGTAATTCTTTCCTATTCAACAGTATTTCACAAAACCTGACATAAATTAAACATATGCCCACAGCTGTAATTTACTAGTTTCGTATTGAAACACTTTAGGCCTATTAAAAAAGTGAGGTGGGAATTCTCTTATCAATAAGGAGTCGATCGATAGACGGCAGGTTCATAGAGGACTTTTTTTTAAAGGCTGCATGGTCTGATTGGCGGTCAAACCTGAAAATGTTCTAGGTGTGGTTGTCCTTGTTTGTCCATGAGAGGGGGGGGGGGGGGTATTGTTCTCGGGGGTCTAAAATGTATAAATAAATAATATAAAATAAATACATAAATGAATGAATAAATAAATAGAACATAACTAAAACAAGAAATAATAATACATAAATACACAAAATAAGGAAATACCGGTAACATAAGAATAAATACATACAAATTAACAAGGACATATTGTGTCCCCATTCCATAACTAACAAAAAAAAGGTGGATGGAACATCCCTGCACCTCCCTCCCAAGAAACAAAATAAAATAAAATAAAATTAAATTAAATTAAACCGTGGGAAATCAGAACACAAAATGAAATAAAATACACATCAAATATTACTTTAAAATCTCATTTCATATTTTATTCACATATACCACATGCTCTAAGAAAAATAAGTATGTGTATGGACATGTACAATATCAGATGATTTCTTCTCACAATAAGTAATTTTTTCATTAACAAACAAAAATTAAAATCTGAAGAACACACACCAACCAAACTTCATTGAGACAAACTTATTTCCAAAATGATAAAATCAAACAAGAGATAAGCATGATCTATAGGAGAGTAAATATGAAGTATATTGCTTTTGATCCTTGTATTAATATTTAGCATTCTAGCGCTGTCCTTCCTATGTTACAAAGGATGAAAAAGCAAAACCAATCTAAGATATCCCATCTCAGCCATTGAAAGCCAGAAGGGCTTTAAATCTGTGTTCAAGTTGATATATTAACACCCTTCTGTCTCCAAACTAATATTGCCTTCATTATGTGAATGGACACTGCAAGTTTGTGTTCATTTTCTAGGTGTTAAATGTTTTTTCTAAAATCAATAATGATCATAGAACAAAAATCCAACATAATTATATTAAAGGTACTATGTCACATTTGCAGGCCAAAAAAATGAAAAAGTTAAATTCCAACTGCATTTGAAAGATAATACTAATTTAGAACTTCCCTAAAAAAGGTGAGGCTCGAAAATGTCTTCAAGTGGGAAAATAACGACTATTAGTTGTCAAATCGACTTTAAGGTTATAGAGCCCAAAAGTAATAGTCTTGATTTTCAGACAATTGTACCGAATGGTCATACGTTTTATGCTGCGCAAAGATACAATCAGTTTAATCTTGGCCATCACAAGAAGTGGGTTATTGATGTAGACAAATGCTCATGTACCCTTTACAACTCTTTTCATGTATGTTATTACCAAAGAAGAAAAAAAGCCAGTCAGTCACTCAATAGTGTCTGACAGTGACGTCTAGCAAGTAAACGGGTTTCCTTGCATAATTTGAATATGAGGACACTGCTAACGTTTAAATTTCAGATAGGACATACATGACATATTCATAATTCCTGCAAAGTTCTACAGCATTTGAGGTTGGCTGCAAAAGGGACATAGTACCTTTAAAGAGAAGTAATACACGGTGCTGAAAGCTTTGCCAATATTCAACTGACATTCCTCACTTCCTCAATAGAATATTTACTTTTAGAATATTAGAATATAGAATTTGAACTGTAGAATCACTTTATATGATATGAGTTGTAACGTCAAGTCATCATAGATCAGAAGTGTAAAACATTTGTCACATACAGTGGATCTAAATGCAAGCCAAATATGCAAGTATCCTTACAAAAATCTAAATTTGTAACACATTATAGAAGTTATCTGGTATTTAAAGCAGTTCAATGAAGAAGATAGCTGTATTGGGATTAACCATTTCAGATCTTGAAGGATATAGTTACACAGCAAGCCAATTCCAGTCACCTAAACACTTCAATGCTATTACAAAAAATAAATATCACAAAAGCATCATTGGACGAGTCAAAGCAAAGAAAAATAAGTCATATAACATGATATCAATGTCTGCCAATGATTATTGTATTTTCAAAACAATCCTTTTTTCAATTTGAAAAAAATTATATGCCAAATAAACATGAATCTCCTTAATAATCCCCATGTTTTGGTCTAAACATTTCCTATTACATCTATCTTTGTAGCTTCATAGAAGCTTCTATTCTTTTTGGTAACATCACATTTGATAAATGCTGAACAGTGGTCACATTCAATACATCTCAACTGCGTACATAGTATCTGAATAATTCATGGAGAATTAGCATATATAATAGGTACATGTACATGGAAGTACAACTAGTGGTATATAAATCATATATATAGTAGTCAATGAGAGTATTTTCCCCCCCTACAAATAGATAAGACCCTTAATATAATGCTATATTTTCCACTAGCTGCACTATGACCTTTGAAAATGGAACTGAATATCATAAGCACATATGCAGGAATAACTTACTGGTATGTATGGTTGTTACAAGTAATGAAATTGACAATTATATATATATATATAAAACGTACATCTTTTATAGTGAAACAAATATTATATTCTAGATCATTTTGAAGAAAGTGAACTCTTTTACTGCAGGCAGAATTCATGTATGTTAATTTCAGGTAAAGAAACTGACAATACACATATAACTTAGCAAAACAAATATAGGGTTCTGCATCATTTTGAAGTACACTTACTTCATCAATCCTAACAATAAAAATAAGGAATAAGAAATATAATTTATGAACAATATTTCAACTAATTACAAATGAAAGAAAAAAGGAAATAGATTCTTGACAATGACAACTTACAACCGAGAGGCTGAAATCTAACTAAATTCATAAATCCTAACAATAAACATAGGAATAACAAATATAATTTTGCACTGTAAATATAGTTGCAGTCATTTATGAACATTATTTCAACTAGTTTACAAATGCAAAAGGTAAAAGGAGATAAAATCTCTAATTTATAATTTGATTTCACCACATATGTTATTTACACAATGTGTCTGTTGAGAACCCGGCAAGTATTAAATCTGTGTAAAAGTACGAGTTCTGGGTTCCATAAGACTAAAGGTGATTCAACAGGGCCTGTATCTTTTCATCAGATGATTATTTCAAGTTTTTAATTTAATTTAAAAATCAATCAACATGTTTGACGTTAGAAAGAAAACAAGATAAAATTGAAATTACTATACATGATACGAGCTTGAGTGTTAAAGGCTTAATGAACCACTATATGTGAAATAAATGTGAAGACAGCAGGGAGTGGTTTCACAAAATCGTCATAAGTACAAGATCAAGGACATCTCGATGCAGTCACTCGACTTGACTGCATAACGTTTCACAAAACCGTCTTTAACAACGCGACGGACAACTTTCCCGAAACTATCTTATATTTTTACTTTTTGAAAAAATTTGAGTGAAAATAAGCCTCATAATCTCTTATGGTAATTTTTACCTTTTAGCTGATAGCATAAAAATCATGAATTTGTTGCTTATCATGGTTTTGTGAAACATGTTATCCGCTTCCTGACATCTCTGTAGGTCGCGGATAAAGATACAACTGTCATGGAGTTGGTTTTGTGAAACAACCCCCAGAAGTTTAACAAAAGTGACCAGCTCTCAGTACGCTTATGTTTTCTATCTGTATGTGGGCAATAATTATTTAAGTAGCTAAGTTTGCAGGGGTAGACCTGCCAGATTTTTATGAACAAACTAACAACAAGAAAAGAAGATACAGGTTTAACTATAAGGTGATCGGTTAATAAAATACACATAATACTTTAAAATGTAATAATAGAATGTAAAACAAATTACATACCAGTGCTCTGCTTAAAAATATAATAATTTCGGTATTCACATTGGTCATTATTGGATTAATATTTATAAGGTACAATATTTTAGCAGATAAATGTAACCTTCTAACATAATGAATTATATACCTCACTTAAGTAATCCAGCCCTCTGATTGGTCGAAATTGCATTCATAAACTTCAACTGTTCCTGTGAAATTCTCGGTAACCATGCATAAAACATTTCAATATTTTTAATAACCATGGTTATTAAAAAAATAAGTCAGTCTCCATGGTTACCCCATAGGTTTACATGTTAAAAAATGGTTTGAGCGATGAAGGATACCATACGTGTGCGAAAAATTGGTCGGTAATTTCATACAAGACAAGACAATTCCAAACAAGACAAAAATGGCTCAAGAATCTCTCCCAAGATTTCAACTTATCAAATGCAAGACTCGCCGACAGCAAGAACAACAAAAAGGGTACGTGAAATTATCCATAAACATGTTCGTTTAGTTGCTGAAAAAGCATAGACGTATAGACTGTAGACGAAATTAGATCTAGTTGTCAGGGTGTCTGATCGCGTACCCGATGTTGTGTGTTAAAATTATTCACATAGAGATTGTACGCAATGCATTCCCTATGCAGTCTACGTGCATTCCGCGACCATGCAAAAAAGGTCAAGTTTTTTTTTCAATTCGAGATTCAAACCTTTATAATCTGTTGTGATCCTGAAGGTGATACTCAATAAGTGAGGTGTCATATGAAAGCGCAGGTTCTTCTCCATATTCCCCACAGGGCCGGCCCATCCCCAAAATTGTAAAAATATCTTGCTTAGACTAGAATCTAGATCTAGTCTACTTTCAAAGATACAAAAATAGATCTAGTTGTCAGGGTGTCTTGATCGCGCACCCGATGCATGTTGTGTGTTAAGGTCAAGTTTTTTTTTCAATTCGAGATTCAAACCTTTATAATCTGTTGTGATCCTGAAGGTGATACTCAATAAGTGAGGTGTCATATGAAAGCGCAGGTTCTTCTCCATATTCCCCACAGGGCCGGCCCACCCCCAAAATGTAAAAATATCTTGCTTAGACTAGAATCAAGATCTAGTCTAGATCTACTCTCAAAGATACACTCATAAAACACAACCGTGCAGATAAACTAGAGAAAGGCCAAGGTGGTGTCATTAGTTGACTCTTTTGTTTTCGGCATATAAAAGTATTAATGACTGCTTTAATATTCGAGAAATAGTTGTTTTTATACGCTCTCGGGAAGGTTACAATTGGGCTATTGCCCTCGGCACGCCTCGGTCAATAGCACAATTCTAACCTTCCCTTGAGCGTATAAAAACAACTATTTCTCTCAAAGCAGTCATTAATACTATACTATTCCATAGTGTCGTGGTCGGATGAGTCATGACTGACCCTTTGCGATTCTATTGGTGATTATTCTCCACCGTCTTGAGCCATGTGATGAGCTCAGATAAGAGATAAACATGTTAAAGGCAATGCAAAGTTTGGGGAAATTTTGAAAATTGGTTGGATAGCGATTCCTCAAATTTTGATATTTTTGGATGCTCCTGTGGATGTAATTTTAGTGCTAGCAAATTTAGCCTCTAAAACACTTCTGCTTTCGAGAAAAATTGAAGATAAAAATTTACCGGTGCTCCTGGTAAATTTTGATAAATTTCAAATAGCTCCGTATTCAAATGTGGCCAAAATGCTCCGATTAGCTAGATCAAATCTTTTGACAGAGGGTAGCATGTTCTCAGATTTCATTGGTCTCACGATCAATCCAAGAATTTCTCAGCATTCTCAACTTGTCCACATAGGATCACAATAAACTATTCTCGATGAATGTAACAACATTTATATTGTTTATAGCCTAGAGAGAGTTCTAAAGAAATGACATGATATGAGAGGTGGAATATTCTGATAATTAGTAACAATGAGTCTTCAATGATACAAAATATGTTTAGTTCAGATATGACAAAATGATAAAAATCAAGCTCCATGCACAAGTCTCATAACATAATTTTAAGTACTCCAATGTTCTTTTGTTTTCTTAGCTATCATTATTTGGGACATTATTTAAAATTTTGCAAATTGATTTCTTTTCTGCAATGTATATTTTCTTGATGCTTCCGAGAAGAAAAAAAATGTCAAGCACAAGCTCACCTGAAAATTTAAATACGGACTTCCTGAATGGATACCCTCAAGAAATATAACACACAGATATAGATCTGCTTTTGCATGATTCAGATTTATTCCCTCTTCATTAAACAATTTTTGGTATTAGGACCGTAATAGCTTTGTATCATCAATGGCAGTAATGTCCTTCCAGCGGGTAGATGTAGGTATTAGGACCGTGAGAGCTATATATCATCAATGGCAATAATGGCCTTCTAGCGGGTAGATGTAGGTATTAGGACCGTAAGAGCTATATATTGTCAATGTCAACAACGGCCTTCTTGCTTCTGGCTCACTGCATGAAAACTTCATAGAAGTTGATACAAGGTGAGTAATACATGGAGATGTAGAACATGAGGTCTGTTAGGATGGTGGGTATTATGGGCCAGAGGAGACAACTGAAGAAGATGACGAATAACGTGTTCGTCTGACGCTTCAAGGAGAAGAATGTAGTCCTGTGTGTGTAAAAGAGAGAAAAACATGTCTACCAATCAGAGATTTGCACTTTCACAACATTAAATCGATGTGGTGGAATTATTTTGTAAATTTGCCAAATCAAGAAAATGCGAGGTTTCTGGTGACCTACAACATAAAAGAGTGAAAATCAGTAGTTTTTCTTCATCAGTGCAGTTAACATTTACAATTCATGAACCCCATTTACAATTCATGAACCCCTTTTACACTCGGGATGAAAGACGAGCTCTTTATCACTAACAAATATTGTATACCAGATTTATTAGCAAGGTTTGCTTCATAAGGAACTTTTAGTAAGAGAATAGGTGACAAGTCATGTGGAAGGAAAGGATCTGCTCTAACAGGAGTATACAGGTATTAAAACCTGATTTATTAATGTCTGTCAAATCCAAGTACACAATTAAAGGGATCGTGTAACACTTTTAAATCTGAGATACACGGCTCTACGTGTTATCAGTGTCTGTGAAATGGTTTAATATTGAAGCCCTAAAAAAATTGCGCTTCAAAATGATCAAGAAGTGCCTCAAAAAAGTAAACATCTTTGAGTGACCGGTTTACCATACTCGTTTTTCCCAATACACTGTAGTGTTATGAAAGCCATTTGGCAAACGGTTTTCAAAATTTGTAATTCCAATCATAAATATCTTGATAATCAGACAGGTGATCGGCCTGTAAAAGTCATGGGGTTCCTGACTGACCTAAAGGTTTATAATTATCATTGCAGCATGAGCTAAATCCAGAATTTTGTTTCAGAATCTGAGACAAAGTTACCCAATCCCTTTTAATTATGAACGGTAACAGGAATCCCCTCGATTGTGTAATTGACACTGAATATCCCTTAACATAAAGCCAGTATGAACTTCTGCAAAGAGCATTACAAATCTTAAAATTGGACACAGTAAATTGGGGGGAAGTACATGTAGTTGCGACACAAATAGATAGTCACAGTCATAGAGATGTGAATAGTTCCCTCCCACATGCATTCTCTATGGAAGGAAATTATTTGAGGCTTTATAAATTGACATACCAATCGGAAGCAATCTCTGTGGTGTACTGTCTCTCTCAACCAACAACATGAGACTCAGAGCCATCTATACACAGAGTTTGACCAACTTGGTTTCACTGGGTCACAACATGGCTTATATTCTTTTGTTTTGTGCTTGCCTAACAAAGCAGTAGTCGCCATATTGTGTCCAACTCGAACTGAGTTGGCCAAACTCTGTGTATGGATGGCTCTGATGAGACTGTTTAAATAGCGCCCTCTTCAGCCGACTAACCCATATCTACCAACCTTTCACAACATAAATTAGCAATCTCTCAAGTCTATTTTATTGACTATTTCCACAAATGTGTTTTTCAGAAAAAGAGAGGAATCTAGAGTTCATAGCTTGGAGGCCAAAAGTATAGAAATCATTCTTCTAAAAATAGGATTGGTTGGCAGCTTAGCTTACCTGACGCCCCGCCTGACGAAAGCGGTGATAGCCTTGGCCTCCACCATTGTGAGGAAGGCACAGTTTGTGAGGGTGAAAGCTACGGGCAAGGCGTTAACATCGGCAAAGTTCCAGGCAAACTCTGCGTACAGGTAATATGGGAGGAAGAGGAACTTGGGGATGAACTCCACCCACTGCTCCCAGGCAATGTCTTCGCTCTGGTGTTGAAAAGGGAGACAAAAAAGGTTGGAAATTAAGAGAATATGAGTGAAACAAAGAAGATGGATGTATCCAATGAATTTTCATACAAAATATGACATGATAGAGAAGATGCAGAGACGAAGAAAAGTAAAAAAAGAATTAGACAATGAAATTCAAGGAAGAAAAAAAAACACATCTCATTTTGTTTAATAAGAGGAAGGAAGAGGAAGGAAGGAAGAAGAAGAAAAGATAGAAGGCATAAAAAGGAATTTGGAGGAAAAAAAAGAAGTGATTATCACTCACAGAATGTATGTAATTCTAAGATCAAATTATCAACTGAGCAAAGTTGTAAACTCTCAACACTGGTTTAAGGAAGATGAATGATCTCAAACTCAGAAATTCTGCTAACCACCTTTCTAACACACATATTTCCAATGTAGAGGTACAAAACAAACTCATCTTGCAACAAAACTGCCACCATTTCTCCATTAGTTTCTCCAATACACATGATACAAAAACTACTTTAGCATTGAAATAAAGGGCATAACGGCCAAAATGTTTGCCCTACCTTGCAACACCTACTGTATTCAGTTCGCATTTTGACGATTTGAACACAATTATTTGTAACAGATGAATTCAATAATTTGTATTGAGGCACTACACAAAGACCTATGCATTAGATTTGGTTACATTATGAAATTGGTCTAATACATAAGGCACTTTCTACACATGAAGATGAAAAACGGGTCACTTCATGTCAGTTCATGACTTTAATTTGACCGATAGAGGAATCCAGGTCAGCTGATATATAAAGTTGTAGATTTCAGAATGTACATGCATGGTATTTCCTGCCTTACAAGCACTGCTATGCAATCAACACTCTGGCATGCCACCTGACATTCTTGTCTATTCATAGATTGTAAATGTACATTTCAGGCAGGATCTGAAATCAACATCCACAGGTGTTGCATTCCCACTTGTTTACAGAAATAGATTTTGTTGCCTAGGTAAAGTGGGTCAAAGTTCTCAACAGTGACCTGCGATAACCTGATGGCACATTTCAATGTGCTTATTATAAATATTTCATTTGGATTATTGTCATTAAGACTTTTTTTTTTCAGTTACAGAAATAGATTTCAATGGCCATATGCATAGCATTCAATTTTCAACGTCAATCTGCTCTGATATTGGAAAACCATTCATCATTTGAAAACATCATTTTTGTGATGTGCTAATATATAAGTGAGATTTCTTTGTTGTGATTCATTCTTATTATAATGGTGCTCCACCAGAGCTTTTTTCAAATTTTCTATAACTCTTTTGGACCTCTCAGAACAAAATCGTGCTCTCTACTTCCACACAAATAAAGCTACACCTGCGTTGAAAGCTATGACGTGAGTAATAAATGTGTTGTGTTTCTGATCAACAATCAATCATTAAATTCATTACAAAATTTTACTTTCTCAAAAACTTGAGATTTGAGAATATCACCATCAAAAATCATAAAGCTATTGCAAAACCATAACTTTTTCAGTTATTCCAGATTAATGTTGAATTGTTCAACCCTCATGACATGGTCTTGACTCGTTACCGTTACAACAACATTTTTCAATTCATGATCATGTATTGTTGTACTGCAAAAAAAAAAAAAAATGTAATTATTATCAATCAGTGAAAGCATGTTTGGTAGAAGAGTTTCTGCTTTTAGAGTAATGGTTTTCCCTGTGACTTACATAGTATTGCACAATGATGTTTGCTTCTCCAGAGATGGCTGACCTTGCTGGGCAGACAAGATGGATGAATGGAAGGAAAACATCTTCATAGTAGAACATGTACATGCCGGTCATGGTCAGACGAGGGAACTCTCGCACCGTGTATGATAGGAAAGTGCTCAGGCCTTGATGCAATGCCTAGAGAGAGAGTAAAGATGGGATAATAGATGATTAAAGGTAAAGACCAGTTATGGTCATGCAATTGCATTGTGAAAGAAACGTTGTGGAATCGATCAGAAAAGGTTGATCATCTAGCATATAAGTATTGGTGTGTACTGCGTACTGCAAGGGTCTGGAATCATCAAAATGATAAGAAATTTGGCCCAGTCTTCGTAAAGTTACAAGCACTGTACACAGAAAGATGTATATGGGACTACACACACGTACGCGACACGTGCGTTATATCTCTCACACACCAATAGAAAAACTAATTTACCAAATATATCAATTAGTAGGCAGTTTCCCGGCAAAATTTGTATCATGATGTATTACTCAAAATTTATTCTTTCACATGATTGGTAATAAGAGCTTCCATTTTATTTTTTGAAATTGGGGCGTTTCCAATACTGGTCTTTACCTTTGAAGTTTATGATAATCTTGGAAGAAATCAAATTCTGGAATTGTATTCTATCACATACCGTGAACTTTGTAGACTATGTTAAAACACACATTAAGAGCGACCCTAAATTGATAGTCTAAAAGTGTAGACACTGTTACCCAAAAAGGAAGGACGATGGAATGTGATTGCAAACTATCCTCTTACCTTGAACTCCCAAAGATCTATTGGAGGTTTTCCACCGAGCTGCTTGACCTTCTCCAGGGCTATCAGGATGGCCTGCCGATGAAGTGAGTTGTTGATATTGAACGGCTCCTTCTCAAGTTCTCCTTCAGACTGTAGTCCCTCCAGGAGCACCCCATCTAGAAGAGGAGAAAGAAAACAGTCCAGAAAAAAATTGTGATAATGAAGCAACCATGAAATTGGAAATATTTTTGAAAGTATCATTTAATTGAAAAAGGTTGAAGAGCTCCAGTATCAAACGTAGGATGGGTTCTTTAAGTAGCACCCCATGGAGCTTACAACTAAGAATTAAACTAACTCAGCAACAAGACATAAAGAATTACAGTGATGGAGCAATGATAAATTTATGGCAATTCACTCCTCCTTAAATCAATCTCAAAACAAGGAGCTTTGTTTTTAAGGGCAGATCATTCTGCAATAGTAAAAATGACACTAGAGTCTCTTTGCATATGTGCTAACCTAGAGGAATCGTCACTCATGTAGTTTCTAAGAGAGTTATCAGCGTGATTTTGCTGAAAACAAATAAATTACCGGCCGGTACACCTGAAAACCAACTAAGACCTTGGCAACTGATTGCACATCGTGATAAAAGGCACCGCAAAAAAACTGTTTATAATACATGCCCAATCAATCATTTATCAGTGAAGTCATTTCAAGTCACCAAGCAAATCATAGACCTGTAGCTTCTGCTAATACAGAGGCATAAATTCATCTCCAAACAACTGAATATAACCTCTTTTCTCAGAAAAAACTTAATGAAGATAAAGATTTGCCACTCTGGAGTTCCACAAGGCAATTAGTCATATGAATAAAATATATCTGATTTTGATTATTTATGAGACAAAATATTATTAGTCAATCAATAAAGTCCATGCTCAAGAGTACAAGGAACATACTCTCAATCCACAACTAGGTGTTGTGGCGTGCACCTGTAATCGAGCTAACAATGGAAGTTACAAACTGATTCAGCCGAGGATGCAGGTTCGAAACTGAGTCACGTCTTTCGGATGGTGACGTTTAAAGGTACTGGGTAACATTGTCAATAATGTCAAAAAATGCTTTTAGTATGGTTCTTTATGCCTGGAATTAATAATAAATATATAATTAACCATCTCTGAAAGTATGAATTGAAAAGAAGATCATTTACCCACTAAAAAATGTAAAAGAACATGATGGTCTTTTCGAAGATAGATTGCCGAACAGTAAAAAAAAGTAACGGCTATTCAAAATTCAATTGCATTCTACAACAGCGCCATCACTTGTCAACTACAGGAAACCCGGAAGAAAACACAGGATTTGCGCGCGCCGTCCTACCACAGATCCGTTCGTATATCGTTTTCTCTCGAGTCTGTGAGCTGTGTCTGTACCGGCCCTGGCGACAATCGCGCCTTTTGAGCCTGAATGAGATCGATAAATATGTCGTTGACTCAACTGCTGAAGCATTTGGTCTACTGATAGTTGGAGGAAAACGGCAATGTTAACATCGATACAAAAATACTTCTGAACGCCGATGGATTGTTATGCCTCCGCCACCGAAGGTGGTGCCGGAGGCATCATGTTTTCGGGTTGTCCGTCCGTCCGTCCCGTTTGACCGTTATCACAATATCTCAAGAACCATTTAAGATTTAAACTTAAGACTCGGGAATAGTATTTATCACCATAGGAAGACGATCTGATTAGATTTTGGAGTACGTAGGTCAAAGGTCACAGGTCACAGAGGTCAACTTATGAAATTCCTTGTATTGAGTTTATTAGCGCGATATCTCAAGAACCATTTGAGATTTAAACTTCAAACTTAGTGATAGTGTGTATCACTATAGGAAGACGATCTGAATAGATTTTGGAGCACGTATGTCAAAGGTCAAGGGTCACAGAGGTCAACTTATGAAATTCCATACATTGAGATTGTTATCATGATATCTCAAGAACCACTGGAGATTTAAACTTCAAACTTAGTGATAGTGTGTATTTCTATAGGAAAACAATCTGATTACATTTTGGAGCACGTAGGTCAAAGGTCAAGGGTCATAGAGGTCAACTTATGAAATTCCATACATTGAGATTGTTATCATGATATCTCAAGAACCACTGGAGATGTAAAAACATCAAACTTAAGGATAGTATGTATCACCATAGGAAGACGATCTGATTAGATTTTGGAGCAGGTAGGTCAAAGGTCAAGGGTCACAGAGGTCAACTTATGAAATTCCATACATTGAGATTGTTATCATAATATCTCAAGAACCACCGGGGATTTAAACTTCAAACTTAATGATAGTGTGTATCACCATAGGAAGACAATCTGATTAGATTTTGGAGCACATAGGTCAAAGGTCAAGGGTCACAGAGGTCAACTTATGAAATTCCATACATTGAGATTGTTATCGCGATCTCTCAAGAACCACTGGAGATCTTGCAAAGCCAAAGAACTGATTAGATTTTGGGGTCACGAGGTTAAAGGTCAAAGGTCACAGGGCTCATTATGTATGCAAAAACAGCTTGTGATCGCGTTATCTCAAGAACCGATTGATGGATTGCTGCCAAACTTAGGTCATGTATGTTACTTGCAGAGCCAATGAACTGATTAGATTTTGGGGTCACGAGGTCAAAGGTCAAAGGCCACAGCGCACATTATGTATGCAAAAACAGCTTGTGATCGCGTTATCTCAAGAACCGATTGATGGATTCCTGCCAAAATTAGGTCATGTATGTTTCTTGCAGGGCCAATGAACTGAGTTGATTCTTGGTTCATAAGGTCAAAGGTCATGGGCTCATTATGTATGCAAAAATAGCTTGTGAACGCATTCTCATTAGAACTGACAGATGGATTACTATTTAACTCAGGACATCTTGCAGAGCCAATGAACTGAGTAGATTTTAGGGTCATGAATGAGGTCAAAGATCAAAGGGTCATATATGTATATGAGAAATTGCTTGTAATCACGATATTCTGAGAACCTGTTAATGGATTACAATTGAACCTGAAATCAAAAATTTTCTTCTGTTTTGGTTTGTAAAATTGCTCTATGACGGAGGCATCATTTTTGACTGCGCGCAGTCAAATTCCATCTAGTTTTTTCTAAGTTCTAGTCTCCGAATTGGCTCACGATCTCCACGGGTATAGGGTATGCATGCAGGGCCGGGTCCGACATGTCTAGCCGCGGCTGGCTCGACCACATCACATGCCTCGGCACAGGCAAGTACTAGTAGTAGTAGTAGACTTGTAACAAATTCATACCAATATAACGGTAGACCCTATAATCAATGAAAGTCAAAGTCAACATATCTAATAGGGGGTACATGATGATTATTTACGGTATACGCCGACATCGACATTGCACTGATGTCTGATCCAGTGACGTACTCAAAGAGTTATTGTTGGGGGGGGGGGGGGGCTGGGGAACTATGTCTTTAATTTTGACAAATGTATAACCAACGCAGCTCAATCATTGCCAACGAGAAGAAAATATTACTAGTCATTATAGTTATTGAAAGATTCTATTTTGACTATTACAAAGCTGTTATAGACCTCTAGATCTAAATACCGAGAAGTTATCCCAATTATCTGGCGAAAAAAATATATTATTGTTGCAAGGGAAATCAGCTTTATTCTTTATTCTAATGACTGTGTTTATTAAAAGCACAAAAATTATGAAAAATGACGATTTCATCTAAGATGAGGGATTTTAGATCTAGAAATCGTGAGGGGAAAAAAGTGTGGCGAGTTGTCCGAAAAGGCATCCCACCCTGGACAACTCGCCTGTGGCGAGTTGTCCAGGGTATTGTGGCGGGTTGTCTTGGGGCAGGTTGTCTTTGTGGCGAGTTGTCTGGAATTCAATGTGACATGCTTTTAAAGTTTCACAATAGGAGCAGACAGAGAGGGCAGAACATTTTCTGGTTATGTCACAGGTATGTCGCAAGACTAACCTAAGACTAGAGACCTGTACGTGGCTCATCATTTGAATATGTTTTGAGACTGGTGCCACTGTCAGTGGC